>OMLF01020370.1:10007-23062 GCA_900302615.1 Holocentrus rufus
CCCCCTCACTCCCACCCCCATCCCGCCTCTTGCAGTCTCTCCCAGTCTGATGTTTGATGTCCCTGTGGTGGGCTGAAGTTTGTCCCAGGCACTGCTGACTCTCTGATGTGTGTGTGTTGTTATTTTTGTGCACAACTTCTTCCCCACAGTTCTGGTACAGTGCTTGTCTTGCGGTTTCTGGTTGCTGTGTTGACTGCTGTTTTTGGTGAAGTTTTTACACTATAATGCACCTCAGTGGGCTTGGTGTCTCCTTTGCCTCAGATGGAAATTTTTCTGGCTATGGCAGGAGCTCCTTAATTTTCTCTTGTGCTTATGCTGCATAATAATCTATTCTTCCATGTGAAGTCCATCCTTATAATGAGTCTTGAAACTCGCAGCTCAAAGCTCATCTTTTCTCCATGACCTTTGCATTTTAGGTCTTTTAATTGCTGATAGTGGTGTTTTGTATTGTCTCTCTATAGAGGTGATTGACTTGGTTTTATTTCTACTTTCCTGCCTTTTTGAGCTTTATCAACTTTTACGAGTTCTCTGATGTTTTGTGATTTTTTTTCTTGTGTCTTTTATGTTTTTCTAGCCAAGTCTGGAGAACACTTTGGTCATCTTGTGTTGTTTTTCAAATGTGCTTTAGAAATAAATCTTACTTGACATTATTAAGTCCAGTGGTCCTTCACATTTTGTCCTGTGTGGATGTGAGATGTCCTTACATTATTCCAGCTGTCACCAGGTACACGGCTTTTGATAATTGTTCATTTTACTTCCATTAACTAATCAAACAGACTCAGGCATTTTTGGTCGAATACAACAAAACACATAACTCTGCTCCATTAGTCGAGACTGGCTTAATCAAGCACCCAAAATATAAACAAGCATAATGGGGTGATTTTCCTCTGTAACTGCAAGCCATAATATTTCCATGTGGAAAACAATTTGGAAGAATTTTTAAGAGCGGTTATCATAAATGTACAATATCTCTTGGTATTTAGTAGGACTGGTAAAAAGAAAATACACACGCTAAATAGTTTCAACAACATAGACAATTTTTAATCTATTTCTTGCTTCTAATTCAGTCTATCAAAATAGTAATTGGCAAATTTGCAAAGGTGAAATCTAGAAATATGAATTAGTGGGTTTGGTGTAATAAGGGAAAATTGGAAAACAAATTATGATGTTTTGCTGTGATGTGTTGTAATGAGGTATTTACATGACTTCATGAGAAATGAAAATGCTTAAAATTTGGGCTGAACACTCATGTTGTTGTTTCGATCAGTCTGGGATTTTTATGTTTTCTATAATATAATGGTTTTAAATGTTAACTGAGGCGTTCGTATACTGATAAGTTTTTACTTTTGCCCTGTGAGGCCCATAATGTGGTTTAGACAGAGACCACAACTACATCTTAAACCCATATGCACAAAAAGCAAGTTCTGCCCCGTTTATTATATTTATGGTTTACTTAAATTATTTATAATGGAGAATTAGCACACCAAGGGTAAATTTGTGATGATTACTGAAAATTGAGCTATAAAGCTCAACCTATGATAGTGCTTGGGCCCAAAGGTCTTCTTCAACATCTAGTCTTGAGCAGGTGTGTGCAAGTTATTACTATTATCTTTTTCTTACTTAAATTATTAACTTTAAGTAGAGGAAAAGGTTAAGACACTGGTTACTGCCTTCTGGCCAGAACCCTGTTAATTGGACCTGCTGGATCTCCTAGGTACTTTTCATGAGACATAAGACTATATTATTATGCAATATGAATGGAAGGCTTAAAATGTAAAATACAGTATTAAATGCTACTATTAAGACACACAGTTAATTGTCTAAAATAGGTGTTAATGCTGATGAATTTACAGGCCTACTTTTTAATTTCTACAGTATTGAAATAAATGGAAGGACACCAAAAAGTTAAGAAGAAATTAGGGACAAATTCATTAATTTTGCATTCAAGAATCCCCCTGATTCACTTTTTTTCCCTCTGAGGAGCAACCAAGAAGAAAGAAAGTTTATAAAATACTTGAGAACTATTTAAATGAATAGGAACTTTTCTTAACTTTTAAAAATGAAATAAAGACCAAGAGGCTGCCTGTAACAGGAGCCGTAACGCAGCGACCCAGATATAAACATGTTTTGATCCATGACTCATGGTGACATGAGTGTTTCGTTTTTTGACTCCTAAATTCACTTCAGATTTTACACCAAGCGGCCACGAACAAGCACAGCTCCAACCTGACTTGGTGAGAAAATAAAAAAGTTCATTTTAAAATGACTGAAACTCTTGGAGGACGTGACTCTCAGCTAACACCACTTAAGGGTGCAAATAACCTGTCTTTTCATTATATAGGTATACATACATCATACTGACAACCCATCTTTATGTTCCAGTGAAACGCTTGAGGTGTACAAAAATAGCAGAGCATTTCAGTTTCTCACTTCAGGGTGTACCTTGAAATGTACTTCATACAGGAGAGAAAGAAGAAAGTTGTTCCTGATTACTGGGCAGATAATGTTACATATAGAAATTCTTGCCAGTATGTCACTATGTCTTTTTACCAGTGGGCAAATGATGAAATTTCCCCCCCTCCACCCCAACAAAATTATTACACCGACAGCAGAATGTATGAGAGGTGTTTTAGTTCATACTTGGTATGTAAAGTGTAAAATTAACCTTAAAATCAACTTGGTATCAACTTTTTAGAAAAATACAAAGTTCACACGACAACATTAGCATCGGACACTCCAGTTAAAGTGTGATCTTTTCTCTTAATAACTGAACATTTGTTTTAACGCTCAGAGGTGAAAAGGTATCAAACATCTTGTCTCAGTCTGGGTGAGTCAGATAAAAGGAATTTTGCCCAAAACTTTGGAGTATTTCTTTTAGCAGAGCATGTGGGCAGAGAGAACTTGAAAATCTGCTCAATATTTCAATCATGAGCACACGCTCTACTTCCTGCTCCCTGCAGAAACCCCCCCACTCTACTCCAACTGGGATTAAATGTATCTGACATCAATTGCTTCAGTCAAGTAGTAATAACAGTCTATTTTTGATAATTACATTCATTTAGTTAGTTAAATAGGCTATAAATCTTACGTGGTTGTACTGAGTCCAAGCTTTCCTTGTGTACAAAACTTGTAATGATGAGATACCAGTCTTGATTGTAGAGAAGATGTTGAGGTGTAACTGAACTGTGTGTTTCTTCATACCGACTCAGCAAAAACAAACAGACGACTGCCAAACAGAGCAGGACAAACCTAAAGTGAGCTGACTTCGCACTCAGAGAAAACAACAAAGAATAAATAAAACAAACACAGTGTTTTGCAAATTCCAGTTCTGCAAATCTGCAAACTCCTTTTGGCTCTGATGAATTTATTTTCCTGCGCTCTGCTCCTCACCCGGCTCACGCGCTCTGCTGTGAAATATACATGAAATAAGACATTCATTCATTTATTTTCCATGGCCGCATTTTCCTATTCAGGGTCACAGGGAGGCTGTAGCCTTTCCTAGCATGCATTTGATGAACTGTGCCATGAAAAACATAAAACACTGCAGCATGAAGGTATGCATCATAATTTAACCAGACCAGTACCAGACCCCAGCTAGGCACCAGTACTCACAAATCAGTATGAACTTCCCTTTGACTTTAAGTGCCAAAATAGCACGACGATGGACAATATTTATATTCATAAATCAATAGGATCACCCTGGGGCTTTAATTGCCAAAAAAGCCCAATACATTATCCTTATTATTTTAATAATTTATATTCAGGATGAAATCATTAGTCTGGCCTAACGGTTTTCCCTTACAGGCAATTTAATTTCAGCTTCATTTCTGATATTGTGACAGTTATAAAGTACCTGGCACTGCAGCCACACAGCGCTCACATCTATCATGCATTACTTCTGATTACATAAAAAATGTCTTTGTATATTACTTTCAAATTGCAGCCCAAGTGCTTTTGCCTACCCATGTCATAAAGATGTGTACATACAGTATGAAGCTTTGCTGGTTCTGTCGAGTGTCTTCTGGTCAAATATGATTTAGGATATTATGGGAGATTAACTTATAATTGTTGTTTCATATGTTTGTATAACTTTTGAACAAACTGTGTATTGGGTGCTGCTGGTAATTAAACAAAGCAGCCTTATGCATGTTAATCTGCTTGTCTGCAGCAGATGGACATACAGTAAAAAGCAATATTGACTGATGAACTAAACTGAGAGCGGAAAAGTTGTGAAACAAACAACAGAGTGTTTTGTCTCCACAGAAGCGAAATGGATGTAAACAACCAAACAGCAAACGCAGTCATGAAAACAGAGTCTGGAAAGTTTTTTTTAATAGGAAATTTATTCAGCTTGATGATTTGGCATCACCAATACACACATCATTAATTTGGCTACAAGCACTAGATGGTAACAAATAAACGTGTCATCCCATGGAGAAAATTCCTTTCGTATTTTGTGTGTGTGTATGTGTGTGTGTGTGTGTGTGTGTGCATGCATGCGTGTGAGAGAGTGTTTTTAGGATTTGTGCTCCTCTTCCACTTCAAAAGACCTGTGATAACAGCTGATGTCTGTATTTGGCAGGTCGCTTTTCTCCAAGACTGACGCTCCCTTGTGAACTGAATTACTCGGTTTACGTTCAGTTATTTTCAGATTGTACAGTAAGAATCTTAAACTTGAAATAACATGAAGTGTGTTATTACAGTCCACATTATATTCTGTTATTTGCCTGTAAATAAAGGTGTATAAATAGCAGTGAATTGTTATTTTTGAGTACACTGGGATCCATAATCCACAAAACAAATGATCCATCATTTTATTATGACTTGCATAACTTTATTTAAATGCAACATAATGGACCATGAAGTAAGCTGATTACATTTGAGTTTGAATGTAAGTGGAAAATCATTCCATTATAAATTACAGTTCACAGTGGCAAAATACTATAATTATTTATTTATTTGTTTATCTATTTATTAACATCTTTGGTTAAGCTCTCATTCGTGTGCCGTTTCCACACTGCACTTCCCAGAGATTACCTGTCAATCAAACAGTGTGGGCGGGACCTGGATTTTCGGTTGTTGGAGTTTAACTTTCTGTAGGAGGCGCTCTTTCCTGTGTCCGTGCAGCTATGGTGGCTAACGCTGCTCGTGCTAACTACCTCGTTCTTTTTATATTTCTTGCTCACAAACCGCTGTTGCCTCTCCTGGTCATGTAATATGCATCACCTCCTGTGTGCCAGAGGATCTTTCTAGGTGCTGTGCCAAAATTTGTTTACCCTAAAAAATGTGTTTCCCCCGGCAGTGTGTCCTCGTTTTGTCCTCAGTGTGTGTTGTTTTGCCGCTGCATAAGTAAATTATAATGGGGGAAATGTGCTTAATTGATTTATTTAAGAGTTCTGCATCCATAACTTGCCCAGCCCTCGTGGGCTTATACAGAGACACTATTCTGCAGTGAGTGACTGGAAACAAAAGCGCACACTCGTAGGTGTCGATTAAGGAAAACTAAACACATGCAGTAACACAAGTATTTACTTAAACAGGCCTGCAGGCATGCACCAGAGTGAACACCTACACAAGAATACACATGGTGCAGCTGAGAGCTCAGTTCTGCCACACAGTAATTCTATCACACATTACAATACAAGCTAAAGGAAGTTTTACAGTGTAGTGTCTCATTTATCACATTTATGGGTATGAGACATTTTGCTTTTTCCTGCATGCTTGTTCAAGCCAAAACAAAACTTCCTCTTTATGAATTGTTACACTTATCATCCTCCTTAATCAATCAAACTTTATTTGCATAGCACCTTTCATACACTTTAATGCAGTTCAAAGTGCTTCATGGGTGACTGACGATAATAACACAGACCAAAAAATAAATAAATAAAATTTTAATAAAGACAATAAAAGCTGGATAAAAGATTTATAAAGGCAAATAATAAGATAGTAAGATAAGACACAAAAAACAAAAATAGATAAAATAAAACAAATACAAATAAAAGTCAAATAAACTCAATAGTTTGAAACAGGTGTAATGTGTCCTCTCCTTCTGGTCCTGATCAGCACTCAGACCACAGAGTTCTGAATCAGCTGTAGCTGATTTATATCACATCATATATCATCCTCTTTATAACATCCTCTTTAATAAATTATAGCATGAGTAATGTATGGCTTGACGACTTCCTTGCAGAATCAATGGACCCGTGTGGTTTGATATAATAAGATCACAAACAGGCCTGGGCTGTGTTCATTACGAGGCAACAAGGTAGGTTAATTCCATCTTTTGTAATCCTCTGAAATGTTCTGAAAAGACTGTTTCACCATTTGAAAAGCCAGCAATAGGGAAAACAATCCATGCAAATTGAAATAATTTTGCTATTTTCTTTCCCAGTGTGACATCGAGGCAAAGACACACTGGCAGGGAAAAACACGTTGTTTTAGGGGACACACAGCACAGTTTTGGCAGGAAGGAGCTTCTAGACAGCGGTTGGTTAGAACAGTAAATGTAAAAGCTTTCCTGCACTGGATATAGGTTGAATCACTATTGCCTTATATCAGTTGATGATAGAAAGCCACAAATGGACGTTTATTTATATGAAAATGTCAGATTATTACTTTAAATTCATGGCTCCAGTTTATAATCCCATTACTTACAGCAACTCTGAAGCTATTTTACTTGAAATACACAAACTTACTCATTACACAAATATCCTTCCATCTGTGTTCATGGTTATAGTTCCTACCATCTAACTTCTCCTAAAATGACTTTCATTTGAAAACAATAAATACATCCAAGACGTGTATGTCACATAAACAACACGTTAGGTTTATTTTTTCACTTTGACGGAGCTAGGCTAACGACTCCTGTAGACTTCAAGTCTTTATGCTAAGCTAACGCGAAACACTACTCATAGGAACCGAACCAGTGGACGTACAGAGGTGAAAATGGTATTAAACATCTTGTCTCAGTCTGGGTAAGTCAGCAAAAGGGGATTTTGCCCAAAACGCTGGAATATTCCTTTGAGCAGGTATTAAGTAACATGTAATAGATTACACTTGGAAAGTAACCTGTCCAATCCTTTATATCTCGGATCGAAAGGTGTGTGTACTTCCTCCAGTCCTGCTGATTGATGATAATTGGCTTGTCTCATTCCTTAAAAGCTGCCAGCTTCTCCAGAGCTGTCATCTCCATCCTGGTGAATCCACATGCCACTCATTTTTGACACATACACACAAAATAAATAAATAAATAAAATTGATTAGTTTTTGAGTGAAGGACAAAAAACTCAGGGTTTCCTGCTGAGATATTTAATCAGACACACTTGCTTTTCTCTTTTCCCAAAGCATCTCTTTTTTTCCCACCAGTCAAAATGACACTGTGTGAGAGAGAAGTGAACAGCAAATTAGTCGTCAGTGCCAAAGCAAGCAGCTGCTGGTCAGCGGAGGCGTTAATACTTTGGCAGGAGCCCTGATGACATGAATTGGCATGTAAACTCATGTGAATATATGCATCCATGTATTTTTATTCTCATCGGGGCCTCAAATTAGAGAGGAGAAAAAGCCTACTTTAAGATTAAGGTTTAGGTTTAGGGTTAAGATTAGGATTACACTGTTAAAAAAAAAAAAAAAATCATAGGAAGAAAAAAAAAAATCCGGCAGCTGGTGTGTTGTTTTTGTTGTGAACACTTCCATAATTACACGAAATGACCATCAATTAACAAACAAATCTATGTAATCTATGTATGTAAAATTATAGAACCAAAACTTCTTTTAATTTTCATGGTAACTAACTGTATCTAATTTTAGAAATATATTTACAGTATTAATCTTGAATTTAACAGTGTTATCTATTAAATAAAAAGTAAATATTTCTGAAATTATAATGGATTTGCAAATGTATTTTAACAGTCTTTATATGTGGGGGGAAAAAATCTATTTTCTTTCAAAAAAAAAAAGGAAATTTTTCATGTTATTTTAGATGGAAATTCACAGTCTATTCTTGTATTTCTTCATGTATTTCAAAAAGTACAGGAAAAATGTAAAATAAAACAAAGATTCCGTAAATTTACAGATTGTTTTTTTGTGTGTTTAAAGGGGAAAGACGTCAATTATTCACTGTTTCCCTCCAGTAATGAATCTTTCCCCTGGCATTAACGGGTGGCATTATATTAGTTGCATTATATTAGTTGTTGGCTGTATTTACTGTAGAGCCACTCGTTCTTTGGCTCTTGCACTGCAGCGTGTGTTGTGTCACATCACGCCTGTGTCAAGTGAAACGGTGCGCAGGAGGTTTGAACAGCCATCAGGGAGATGGAGCAGAGGAGGAGGAGGAAGGACGCAGCCCAGTGGACCTTGAAGCTGAGGCAGAAAGATGCACTTCCTTCAAAAACCTCTGAGCAAAGAGCCGATGAGAAACTAAAGGAGGGTGCAGGAGACCATGGAGAAGAAGGAAAAAAAAGGTAGTGGATTGGGGAACCACCGTTTTCAACCGTTAAAACTGTGAGATCCCTCTTTTTCACCAGAGCAGGAGCCAACTATCATGGCTCTGTAGGAGTGGGAGGAGCTGGTCAATAAGCTCAGAGAGAAGGACATGAAAGCTCTCAGTATGGAGAAGCAAAAAAGATGTCCTCCACATACTCCAGATGCCCAGTCCACCTCTCATAGGGAGGAGATGGAGAGGACAGTGAGGCAGGCGGAGCTGAGGGGTGACGTCCACCTGCTGAGATAACAGCACAGCGTTCAGCTCTCCCCTGACCGCCATCGACCGCCTGAAGCAGAAACGTCAATGATGGGCCGAGGAGAAACTGGAACCTGAGGCTCAGACGACCCAAGAGCGTGAGAACATGAGGGAAGAGCAAGAGAGAGTGAGAGAGAGAACCTGGTGGACACAGTGAAGCAGACTGAAGGAACTAGCTTGGCCAAACTGGCAGAGAAGGAGGCCGACGTCAAATCTTTGTCAAAACCTCAAGTCTATCATGAAGGCAGAAATGATCGACGGCATCTCTGACATCTCTTCCCCCTGGCTTAAACAAAGAGAGGAGTTTGAGTTGAGGGCGAGAGGTAAGAGAGACGGCGGAGCTGAGAGAGAGCCAATAAGTGTCTCCTCCAACCAGTAAGATCACCAGCCAGCCAACAAGACATCCACTGTTCCTTTTAGATGAATCTAGACTGATGATTCTTGGTTGTTTCATTTCCCCAGTCTGCAGGTCTGTCCGTTCTTCATTGCATCAAACCAGCAGTGGAAGTCGGTGATGATGGGCCCAGGTGCAAGGATTCCATCTGGGCCCTTGTCCACATTAATTTAGTGGTCAGATCATTGTCTCGCAACACAAGGTGAATCTAGTGCAAGTCGTGCCGCCCAGGATTTATTGTAAATACTTACGATGTCTTTGCCTGCCTATGTACCTAAGTTCATCAAAGGTGCAGTATGAAATAATTTGCATGTGTAAATGACCATAACACAACACTAGAGGTTCACAAGTGTTGCTGATCAATAGCCTAACAGTTAATCCCACTGTGACCTTCAGGCTGCTGAGATTTCAAGCTCTGAAAATAGCCTAGCCGGTCCGTGTAGCTGAGTCTGTTTCAACGCACTTTCAAACTGAAGCTGATGAACAAAGTAACCCAGGTAATCCAACAGGAGTCTTGTGAGAGTAAAATCCACCGTTTCTGTCATAAAGCACTTGTTTTTTTACTTTTGGTTTTCCGCCGGTGGCTGACAGCTAACAGCGGCTATAGAGCATCGCTGTGCTGTGTGTGTGTGTGTGGTTTGTGTGCCGACGACACCATCTAGTGGTCAGAATTCACGTACTGCAACTTCTTCAACAAGGCGGAGTCAGTCAGTCAGTCAGACATCGAAATGGACATCGCCGCTGCATCAAACTGAGCATGCTGCGTTGCTGCATTTATGTTTGAGTGTCGGGTCTTTTGGGCGGATGGGCTGATGGGAGAAGTGGTGTTTGCTGAAGACCCTCCAGAGTTTCTGAGACACTCCAGTTACATATAGGATGAGCTGTGTTGTTCTGTCTGCTGTAGTAAAGTCTGTTAGTCTGATGTTGCATACATAATCAGTGAAAATTTGTTTTGTATCAGAGCTCAGAGATTGTACATGCACATACTATATATAATATTCATATGCCTTATGGTGGATGGCTTCATATCTAAAGCACCTTGCATTTTCACTTTTCAACTTTCTGGGCAAATTCCCCTTTTTCTGACTTATCTAGACTAAGACAAGATGTTTGATAGCATTTTCACCTCTGTATGTCCACTGCTACGGTTCCTATGGGTAGCATTTCATGTTAGCTTAGCTAGGCTAATGACAGTGTTTATGCTAAGCTAACATGAAATGCTACTAGTTTTAGCATTATCAACAGAAATAAAAGATCATAAGTTTGTCAAGAATCTAATGAACAAATTCCAGTGAATCCCTGCCTGTACAACACACAACAACCAGATTACAAGGATGAGATTATAAAGTCCAGTTCCTAGGCAGCAACTGCAGAGAGCCTCAATACTGACGATAAGTGACAGCTGTTTGGTCTGGCTATCATAGCAAAGGTAACCATAGCAGCCACAAATGCACAAAATAGTACATTTAGCTCTAGATTTTCTGCCTCCATGTCTTGAGAGCAAATGACTGGACCTCAGTGATGCATTCTGCAATAACCAAGTATGTTTACACTTATTATGCACGACAGCGTCCAGAATCAAAGTGGAGCGATGGTGGAATGTTGATGACGTTGGTGCGATGTCTGTCGGTCCATCAAAAATCAACACATTATAAACTGACCTTCAGAATGGAATCAGACCCTTATCCCTGGTAGTGATTCTGCCATTGAGCAACACAGGGAATCAAACCCCTTCATCTGCCATTAATACCATATGATCTGGCCATTAAGTTACACATGACTAGAAAGAGCTGTGAATCTAAACTGCACAGACAAACCGCAAAAAATCTCTACCTTAATAAGTTATTTAGTCTCATTCAGTGTTAAAATCATATTTTTCATCAAACAAGTTAAATAATCTGCCAGTGGGATGAGATAATTGGAAATGGAAACCACTTGCTTCCATTTCCAGAATTTTCTTGAATCAAGTGTCATTTTCTTGATCCTAGTGAGTGATCTGCTTTATTCTGCCTTATTTCAACAGATTTATACTTGTATACTGCATTGGAAACAAGATTTGAACACTGAATATGAGCCTAAATGACTTGTGAAGATGGAGATTTTATGCAGTACAGTCTAGATTGTTTTTATGTGTATGAATGTGGATGTGTGTTTCATAACACTGGCACAGCCAACGTGGTGCTCAGCGTAAGTCAGGCCGCAGGAAGTCTCATTACCACAGCAGCCATATCCGTAATCCATCTGCTAATGTAGTCAATAGCCACCCAGTCACAGATAGCAAGACCCAATTATCACACTTTGGTCACCACCATCATCATTATGCCGGTGTCACATCCGTGGCAGCTTCCCAATGTTATTTGTCTCTGCCGCCCCGGTGCTGAGCTACTGGGCTAGAAAGATGGGGAAATTGAAACTGCAACGGTGTGCCGCCATTGTGGCTCAATAGAAAACTCAGGGGGGGACTCCATTTGTCTTCTGTGCCCATTAGAGGAACACTGATCATGGTGAAACTGCACAGCTGTTCTGACATTGGCAGACCACTTGAACAGTCAGTTTCCAAAACCGTGTATTATCCATTCTGGGAAGAAGTGATTACCTGACGATCATCAATCTGTATTTGTAAAATATTTAGTATTCAGTTTGCGAGAGTGATATCATTTTGTCAGTTGAGGAATTAACCAGCCCACTGCCTTTGAAAAGTATCATAACTTTAAACTTGGAAATGTCCTCCCATCTTTGTTTGATGAAAGGTGAAATAAATAAGATGTCTGCCGCCCCATAACACAAAATAACCACGACATAACTGTGAGGAGATGATAGTGTTGCCTATCAACACCAAGTGCCTTCGATTACTTCGCCTGACATTTCTGGTGAACACCTTACAGCAAAAATAGAAAGTAACACATCACAGCTGTAGGGAGAAAGCAGAAGTAACTGGGTTCCCTTAGTAGTCAAATGTAATAAGTCACAACTAAAGAGGGTGATCACTTAACAAGTCCTTCAGTCTCATATTCAGTATTAAAATGTTTGTGAAAAAAATTTGCTGATTGGATGAGATAATCCCACTTGTTTCTCTGTCTCTCTCAGTCTATCCAAAGAAGCAGAAATGCCCTGCACCCCCCAAAAAGAGAAACAAGGCAGGCTAACACCTGTTCCAGAATGGAAGTGAGCAAGCAATTACCTGATAACTGACATTATCTCCTTGTAAAGTGTCCTGACAGAGTCCAACAGCGTCTTAGTCACAAAAAGTGGAATCAGTCATTTTGCAGAATGGGAATTTACTCATTTCGCTCACTGTGCTCATCCTTTTCCCGACAAAAATGACTGTTTCATGAACACCTATCTGTGGTGGGTAATGTTACTTGAATTTAAAATATCTGCAAATCCCCCTTGAAACTTGAGACTTGAAATATATGCAAAATAAACAAGAATATATATTGATTATCACACTGACATTGGGATTGTGTGTGCACAATCTTGTTTATATAATCAAGAGGTTATGACAAAATCCGACCTCAATCTCTGGTGGTTCTCACAAGAATAGCAAAACAGGTACACACACACAGACACTCTTCTATATTCCCACAATCTCCCAGGCTTACCATATAAGTCTCTTTCTTTCCCTGACACACACACACACACACACACACACACACCCTGGTTCTGCCATGTTTTCAGATATTCCCCTACTGTATACACATACACAGACACACACACTCAGATGCAAGTGCGCATACATGTGGACACACGTGTGCTCATTTGTACAAAACACACACACACACACACACACAATGTCCCACATTCCCACAAGTCTGTGTCTCAGCTTTTGTCCTGCCATGCTTTGAGATATTCCCTTCTCTCTCTCTCTCTCTCTCTCTCTCTCTCTCTCTCTCTCTCACACACACACACACAAGTAAACAGTAT
>OMLF01020372.1:0-12533 GCA_900302615.1 Holocentrus rufus
CTCCCAGATATTAGAGAGGCAATTTCTGTATGAGAATGAAACCGTTTCTCTTCAAACTCCATAACAGATAAATCCAATATTACTGAAATGTCATGCGACAATTAACCAACGTCATATATAGCCTAATAATAGTAGCAGCACAACTGTCCACTGGATGGCGCTTGGAACATGTAGTCAACTTGACTGCATTACTATGCATGAATAGAAAGTCCTAGAACAACAGTTTATTTTTTACTTCTACATTATAAGATATTTTTATATATTTAACAGGAGTGTTTTTTTTAAACATGTTCAATAAATGCTGTTCCAACTTGAAAGACATAATCGTGTAAATAATCATGATTTCAATACTGACCAAAATAATCGGGATTATGATTTTTTCCATAATCGAGCAGCCCTAATATATATATATATATATATATATATATATATAAACTATATATAAAAACCTCTACACACACATATCATGTCAATGTAATTCTGCTGTGCTAACAGGTAACTAATGGTTGAAGGCAATAAACTAGAAAACAACAAAATAGCACAACCACAAGTTATAAATAGTGTTAATCTGATTTACAGTTCGTTTCAATCGTCCTTTAATTATCCTGCAGTGCACTTTATAAGACACACAAATAGGCTGATACAACGACATGTTTATTTATTTATCAAGTGGATAGGATGACAGAGAGGCAGACACACTGATCTTGTCAAATATGTAAACAAACATGCTGATACATAGGCAAGTTTAAATAGAGACATACAATATGCAAATAGGAATTGTTTTACTGCCAGTTTGGAAGTCACTGAAAACAGGGTCAACCTACAGTGTCATTCTCTACAGTTGCCTAGAAGTGGATAATTGTAGCGGCATCTCTTATCCACATCTGGAATGCCCAGGAACATTAATATTTCTCTATTATTGGCCATAAAAGCAGCAAACATTACAGCTCAATCAGGCAGGATAGGTTTTTTTTCTCTCTTGTTGCCCAACTTGATTAAAGTTAATTAATTTTGATTAAAGCAGCTACAAGGAACTTAAATTTTGTGTTGATTTTAGCAGCACCTGAGGACAAAAGGTAGTGTTTCCTGGGAATGAAAACTGCTTTTTCCATAAGCACCATCGCCTCCTGTCGTAAAGATCTTACGCGTGCTAACGCGTGCATTTGTTTTGGAAGTGAGTGAGAGAAAGATGCAACTTCTTTTTAAATACTATTTTTCTTTTGTAAACAGCTGTTTACAGGATGCATAGTGATGAGGTGATATATCTATTTGTGACTATGTAAGATTAATAATTGTAATATGATGATGGTTCTTTTATTACCATTCATAGACCTACGTTACATGCAAGGCTGCATTCACCACCAAATCCAGCAATGCAGCACCTTCCTGCAGGGTTGTGCAGACGCGTAGATGTGCTTAAGAACGTAACTGCTGTGAAACAATCAGAAAATAACCTTTTATCTGATTCAACTGCTTTCTTCTACCGCCACTCACTCTCTTCATTCACTCTCTAGCTCGCTTGACCACTACAGGTTTTCTCATCATTTTTAAAAGTCCTCCCCTCGTCCTAGTAACATCTTTGTACTCCCTCATGCTACAATGCTAAACGTAATGTGAACATAGGCTCTTCCGGTCTGCATGCCATAAATCATTTCATGTGATTTGGTGGGGAATTCGCTCCGGAGGCAGGCATTTAGAATAACTATGTAGAAAAAGCCAATATTCTTGATGATAGTCCTGTTGCTTTTGTAGGTCATATAGAGGCGTCAGTATTAAATTGAGGCTGTTTCATAATCAGTTTAAACTCCTTGTAGCTGCTTTAAGGCTGATAAGAGAGCTGGATGTTTACATTAAATCTGGCAGAAGAGAAGCAAAATGTTTGTCAATAAAGCACTACTACTTCAACATGGCTGAAGATGGCAGCTGTAATCTCCAGTAAAGTTCACTTTACAATAACCAGCAGGGAACACAGGGAATAATGGTTACATCGATCAGGGGTGATCGTAGGTAACTGTTATATAACTCAGTGGTGATAGTGAGTAGTTGTTAGTCCCTCCATCGGTGGCACTGAGTAGATGTTTATGGAGTTTCTCGTGGCTGATTGCTTGGTAGGTTGCTAGGCTACCCAGAGCACAGGTCAACAGCAGAATCACTCTCATCAGAGCTTCTCACTGGACCAGCCTCTGGTAGAACAGCCAATGACATATCTACTTGAACATCCTCCTCATCTGATTGAACCAGAGGCTCGTCACTTTCCTCACTCGCCACCTCCTCCTCGTTCCACTTTGCTGCACCCTGGTTGGCCAGCTGGTTGTTTGTGGGAGGGCCTTGGCTTAGTGAGCTTCTCAGAGATTCAGGTGACCAGGAGTCAAGGTCTGGGCCTATTGAGAAACAGAAAATCTGAGTTAACCCAGTAGGGTTGGAAGTTGAGCACAACACTTTGGAATCAAATTGAAATAACAATAACAGTTGCTAACAATTTATAACTAGAAAAAACACTCAGTAGAGATATCCCAGTTACACATATTGGATATTCACCAAGAATTTGATGCACATTCACTTGTACATTTCTATGTTTAACAGCGCACTTAGGGCTGGACATTATAGGCTAAGTTGTAAGTGATGCTGTGACTTTACTACATTTTTTTTTTTTTCATATACATGTGTTTTGCATGCTTATCGCTGGAATACACAGTATGATGTAATGACTACGCCACTGCGACATCACGGTTTCAAAGTGTCATGAGTTATAAGGTAATTATCATCCAGCCGTGCTTGAAATATACCAGATGTATCCTAAATGTGTATGTCTATTATGTTTAATGTGTGCATATGAAGGTCTCAATGATATGTGCTGATAATTGTCTTATTGAATGTGCCAATTATTGTCTTACTGATGACTGCCTGAGCTTTTTTTTTATGAAGTTTACACATGGTTTGTGTGTGCTCTCAGGTTGTCATAAATGTTTGAGTGTTGTTCGGTTTTACGTTGTGCTGTACTTGTGTTTTCAGCATTGTAATACAATATAAAAGGACTTGTTTGCTGTGCAGATGTTTCATTCCCTGACAAAACCTATGATGTTTTTGTTTCTGATTTGAATACACCATATAAAATATAGCCGCAAGCGTGATTTAGGGCTCCAAACAATAAGCTGACTTCACGTTAAAGGAGACTGAGAAGAAATCTTATTTAAGATGGCAGGACAAGCGGAAATTGAAGTCTAATTAAGTCTAATTAAGGAGGCCACTGATCAAGAGTAAGCTCATATCTAAAGCAGTATTAAAGATGGGATAAGGGAGGTTTGCAAGTGGTGAGAGCGTATACAGCAGGTTAAGTGTGGTTTGCAGGCCAATAGTCAGTTGTTCTGCAGACAGGAGATAAAGGTTTTGTGGAGGCAAGAGAGAGGCAGAAAAACAGTACTGGCAGTTTGTACACTGAAACTAGCAAGCAAGGTAGGACAAACCAACAGAGGAACAGGAAAAGGCAAGCAAAAAACATGGAGGCACCAGTCAGAATAAGAGGAGCAAACAGGAAGGCAACAGACAAGGAACTAGTGGCTGGATGCATGGAGCAAAGTCTGAAGTGTGGCAGAGAATGAGCTGGGAGCAGGTCTTATACACTGGGCTGATTGACAATGACTGCCACCTGTGTTCACATGCAGACTGACTACCTCTGTCCTACCAGTTAAAGGCAAAGAGAGAGAGAGAGAGAGAGAGAGAGAGAGAGAGAGAGAGAGAGAGAAACAAGGGGCAAGTACAGCAGGAGAGAGAGAGAGAAACAAAAAAAAAAACAGTTGAAAGGACAACTTTTTAGTTAGAATTTTAGGTTACGTCCACACTAATCTGGAGAAATCTTAAAACGCATGTTTTTTTCTCTGTTTTGCCCTTCTGTACACACTAAAACGGCTTTTTCGTCCACTGAAAACGGAGCTTTTCAAAAACGCTCTCCCAAGTGGATAAATCGAAAACGCCGGGGTCAGTGTTGTAGTGTGGACAGAAAAAACAGTGAAAATTTCATGACGTATCATACACGGACCTCACACTGAAACAGGTGTGTGTGTGTGTATGTGTCAACATGAGGAGAGGATATGGTAGAAACCACTACAATGATCATAGCAACCATAACAGCATTTTTTTTCTGAGCAAGGTGAAATTGTGGTGATAGGAATTAAATTATGGAGCCACAGTTCAATAGATTGATGAGAATCCCGACCCAGTCCGACTCCTGTGTTGATATTTAAAGCTGTGACATTGTTGGCTTCATGTAGTGATGTAATGATGGATATAGATAGAGAAGTGCTGTTGATAATGCTTAAAAACATAAATTTGTGGCGCAGCTTCCTCAGATTTAGGCTACTGCACGTGCATTCAATAAGTAGCCTGAATGACTCAAATAATCGAACTAACTAAACATCTCTCTCTCTCTCTCAATTCAATTTCAATTTCAATTTCAATGAGCTTTATTGGCATGAAACTTCAATAACAATATTGCCAAAGCAGTTACCTATTAACACACTTCAGACCTTGCTCCATGCACTAGTTCCTTGTCTGTAGCCTTCACTCATTCTAACCGGTACCTGCATGTTTTTTGGTTGCCTTATCCTGTGCCTGCTTATTTGTCCTGCCTTTGCTCGCCACTACTACCAGTACTACTTCCCTGCTTGTATAATCTCTATAGCCCCCAAAACACTTTCATCTCCTGTCTGCAGCAACACTGACCATTGGCCTGCAAACCACACTGACCTGCTGCACATGCTCTGCAGGGTCACCAGTTGCAAACGTTTCCTTATCCCATCTTTAATACTGCTAAAGCAGTATTAAAGATGGAATTTCAGCTTCTAGGGCATATGTGGTCACTGTACTGAACATTTATCACATAAAATATTGCATTCAGTCTTTGGCAAGGATACAGATATAAATGCTGCAATGCAATGACAAATGCATATTTGCTGTTACAGAGCAGTGAAGCATGAAGCATTACTTACTTTTGACTCTGACATCCCCTGAGCCTCAGCCCTATAGAACTAGGGAGGGCAGTACTGAGACTCATGCTGTGATGCAGGTGGAACACAAAGGAAAAAGCAAGCAATCACTTAGTGCTTCTTTAACTAGTCTTGAGCTCTCTCTAGTCTAAAGAGTGGAGGAAGCAAGGCTTACCTGAGGTCAGTGATGACCCGGTGCTGATGTCATCACTTGTGGAGTTGAGGAACTTGTCCAGTGCCTCTTGGTCTGACAAGTCAGTCACTGTCAACTGGTCCAGAGAACACAGCTGACCTGCCATTGGCTCTACATCTGCACACAGACACAGACACAAATATCCGCATACCTCATCTTAAAGGAATACTCCAACATGTGGGGCAATATCCCCTTTTTCTGACTGACCCAGACTGAGACAATATGTGCTATATCTCTGTATGTCCACTGGTTCGGTTCCTATTTCGTGTAAGCCTAGCATAAAGACTTTAAAATACACATCTTGGAATAAATTTTTTTTAAAAAGTTATATGAACTGCTGAACCCTACCATCTAGTGTTCAAAAACAACTTTTTTTTTCTTTTTTAAACTACAAGATGTATATTTCAAATACACATGATACACTGTGTAAATAAGACAACTTCAGAATTGGTGCAAGGTTTAATTTTTCACCTGGATGGAACTAGGTTAAAGACTCCTATAGACCTCAAGTCCTTATGCTAGGCTTACACGGGAAATGGGAACTGAGAGTGTTGTGTAAATGGTTCACTTATAAATGCATATTGCAAACAAGTACAATTTTCAAGAATTTCCCAGCTTGGGATCAATAAAGTACATCTATCTATCTAGCTATCTAAGTACATAAACAATGTCTTGCAGTCCAGCGAAATCAACAACAACAAAAAAACATGACAGAAGCTTGACTTCCTTGAACAATCCACTAGCCCATATAAGATCAAAAGCCCAGGCAAACATTGCACTGGCATTCAAAAGATGGCATTCACAAAAACTGGAAAAAGGACTGTCATCAGACGCAGACGTTGTCCCCTCTAAAAGAATATTTTCAAATGCATACATTTTTAACAATTTACATGGACATTTGTACGTTTGTTTTATTTTCATCAATCTCTATTTTTATTTGCCATTAAAAGTGTTTGCCTTTTTTATTTATTGCATCATTGGCTTTTGCTATTTGCAATACTGTTGTGAATTATTTCAGTTTGATTTAGTTACCTCTGAGTTGTAGATATCCAGTAGACAAGTATTGTTGCATGTCTTGGTTAAAAGCTTTTTCATAGATTTTCTGTTGATCCTTCAGTTTTTGCTGCGTGGCCTGCTCCAGCTCAGCTACCTTCTGGGCATGCTCAGAGTCCAGCTCCACTGCAAACAGGATAAAAATACATTTTTCAGGCCTTTATATATTTTTCAGTATTTTACAATAACAGAATTCACCAGGCTGTCAATAACAGCATAGGCCAGGCCATGCTGTCATTAACTAACACATGTATTTGTGTGTGCGCTGCACAGCAGCAATGGTTAACAGTTATGCAGCTCACCTTTCAGGGCCTCCAGCTCCTTCCTGTAAAAAGACAAACATTACCATACTGAAGTATTCATGTTGGAAAAAGCTTTTCAACACATTTAGGTCCATGAGAGATTATCCACATCGCATCAGTTTATACTACTACACATTGATAACTGCTTGTAGGGCGGTCGACCCTTGCCTGCTTGAGTGCGGGTCCTCTATCTGATAGGAAGATAGCAGGCAGGACTAGGCAGGCCGTCAGACAAAGTGTTTCACCTGGGGCAGCTTGGGGCAAGGTTATACAGTTGAATGAAACACACTGATTTTTCTCTTCTGGTATAGGCTTCCACCAGTTGGTTCCAGTTTGGTTGTTTGTTTTTTACACCTTGGCCCAGCACTCCTGCATCCACACTTCACTCATACATACACAGCAGACACTACTGATACCCACACTTACATATCTACATCTCTGCTGGTGTTTGACTTATTTTCTTTAGTATGTTAGTTTAAATAAATTATTTTGAAACATATTCATGTGTGGTCTCTATCCCTCTGTCACTTATTTGAGCTGGTTTGTGACAGTGGGTTTGTGACAGTGAGTTTCTGTGCTACTATGGTCACTGGTTGCTGTGAGTTACTTTAGCTTTGATGTCAGACAAAAGCACTGTTACATGGGATTCAAACCCACAACCCTTAGGATGAGAGGCCAGCACTCTAAACACTATACTACTGACAGTGTAGTGTTGGTGGGGTTCATAAAAGGGACTTTTAAGGCAGTCCAACAGCCCATATTTATCCTTGTTGCCAATCCTGTATTCATCAATTCACACTTTGTTTTGGTCACAAGAGTAAAGACATAATTTGCCTTTACTTGGATGAAGATCAATGGTATCTTGAAAATATCACATTAACAGACATTTTGATTTATTGTGCACACAGTTTGAAATATATCACTACAGTTTTATGTGTTTACTAATTAGGGCATGACAGTTTCAATGGTCGCATTGGTTTTTATGGAACATAAGGTTAAAGAGTAAAATGCTGTGAGACCAGACTGTACATTGTTATCATTGATTCTGTTATTATATTGTGATTACTGTTGTTATCATTACATTTGGTGAAAAAAAAACACTTTTTTTATGTGCTCTGTGAATTATTTTCATTATTTAATGATATTATGTTTATTTATTTATGTACTTACTTATGTATTTATATATTTATTTCTGTCTGTCTAAAGGAAAGAAATTAGGAATGTTCTTGACTGGTTGTCTGACCTATCTGAAAGAGTAGGGAAGAACACATTTATTACTTTAAAGTCCATGCAGCCATACATTCGAGGATTTAAACCTCCATGTGTTTTGGAATAGGCCAGATAATTCAAAATCTAATTACGTGCATTTGGCTAGCCTTTAACCTAATGGCATCTATCTAATCTATTATACATTAACAAGCAAACTATTTAAGGAAGGTTCCCTTTCTAGAAAAAAGAAATTGTAACCCTCCTGGAAGGTTCCCAGAATGTTCTCCGAACCATCATTCTCCAACATTCTGGGAACATTCCCAGAACATTTTCTAAACTGGGAGAGAACGTTCCATTTCTGTTAAAAAAAACATTCCTGGAAAACCTTAAGGAATTGTTATTTTTCAACGGATTGTTATTTTTCAAGAACCAAAAACTGTTTGCTGGGGACCGAAAACAAAAAGGTTCCAACACTTTGTCCTTGGACGACTAAATATTATAATAATATGTATGTATCATACCTCTTCTTCTTTTTATAGTTCTCTAGCCGGTTGATTTGATATTGTTTAAATCTCTGCTGTTCACACTGGCAACACAGAGTCTCCAGGTATACCAGCCTGCTCTCCATTTCCTCAAAGTCACCTTCCAAATGGGCTGTAGACATAGACAATTTCATCAGTAATTGCTGAATTGTTCAGGAAAAAACTGGTTTGCTTACAATAGTATATTTTTATATAACAGCTGAATGTAGCATCCACTCAGAAGTTAGAAGGCTAAATAAGAAAACATTTGAATGAGCTAATCATTAGATAATAAAATGATCACTGCTTGCATGTATATTCCATCTCATGCTCTAGAACAGGGGTGTCAAAATTTAAAACAGTCTAAATTGCGGGCCCAACAAGATTAACATTTGTTGAACAGTCTAAAACTGGCAATGTTTTAATTAATCAGAAATATGAATTTGAACAGCTAGACTGCAACAACTTTTTCCTAAATAAAATTTTTAAAAAATGTAAATAATTGAACAATAACATCAACAATAACATCAAGCAAAATGAGAATATTTCAAATGTAAACAATTTGCAAATCTTTAAAATAAAAAATGGTGATGTTATGTTATGTGATATTCCTTAATTACAGCTACATTCACATATGAAATTATCCCGCGGGCCTTGAGTTTGACATGTGTGCTCTAGAAGGTGCTGTGTGAAGTTTATTTCCCCCTTGTTTCCAAACTTTGAAAAGGTGCCATAAAAAGTATAATATTATTAGCATTAATATTATTAGCCTGCCCTTTCAAAATGAATGATAGAAATGAATGATAGAGGCCCCATACCTATCCTAGCAGTGATAGCATTGAGTTCGTTGATAAAGCCCGGCAAGGTCTGCAGTTGCTCTTGTAGCTGTGTCACTGCTGCTCTCCTCCTCTCCCAATGAACTGACTGCATCACTACCTCCCTATCCACTGCCTGGTGAACAGACAGAGAGGTGCGAAAGGGAGTTGAGAGAGGAAGCATGACAAAAAAGATAGAGATATTTTGTGAATAGAAGTTGCAAAACTATAGGCAGTGTGAACACTGGAGATTATCCAAGTATAACAAAACAAAATGGTAATAACAATGCAGATTTTTTTTTTAGATTAGGGTGATGATTTTAGTATAGGACGGCAGGAGAAACAAGTAACCTAGGCATTCAGTGAGAAAGGAAAATAACATTTAATTTAGTTTGGGCTAATTTATACCATGAAATGTATTCCTTAAAGGAATATTCCAATGTTTTGGATAAAATACCCTTTTTCTGACTTAACCTGACTGAGACAAGATGTTAGATACCATTTCACCTCTGTACATCCACTGCTTCAGTTCCTATGGTTAGCATTTCGTGTTAGCTTAGCATAAAGACTTGAAGTCCACAGGGGCCATTAGCCTAGCTCCATCAAAGTGAAAAAAAAACCATACAGCAAATCAACAGAGCGTATTTACACTGTATATCATGTGTATTTGAAATACACATGACATGAGGGTCATTTTAGGAGAAGTTAGATAGTAGGAACTTTATATGGTAGGAATTATAAGTCAAATGACAGGAACTGTACATTTTGTAAATAAGACAGATTCAGAGTTGCTGTAAGGTTTGATTTTTCACTTTGACAGATCTAGGCTAATGACACCTGTAAACTTCAAGTCTTTATGCTATGCTAACATGAAATACTACCCATCGGAACCAAACCACTGGACATACAGAGGTGAAAATGGTATCTAACATCTTGTTTCAGTCTGGGTAAGTCAGAAAAGGGTATTTTGCCCAAAATATTGGAGTGTTCCTTGAATAAAGTTTACAGAAAATGTAAACAATGTAGCTAACCGGAAAATCAGCTACAGGATCCAATGTGTACGCTGTGTCACTCAATCCACCAGCACAAAAAGCATTCTCGGCAGCGCTTTTGCTCTTTCAGAAAAATGCTGTGTTGTTCACACCCTGACAGGACAAAAGAGAGCAAAACAGTACCAAGCTTACCTCTCCAGCCTGAGCACAGTCTTTAGCTGTTTTATGGAGTAGAACCCAACTCTCCTCATACCTACACACAAACATACACACAATTCAAACAACATACACTCAACATTCTGTATACAAACGTAGTGATAATCACTTGATATTCACTGTGTGCGCGTGAGTACATCTGTGTGTATATATGTGGATGTGTATGCATGTACAGTAACCTGCTGAGGAGCTCCAAGCCAGCAGTGAACTGAGGAAAGTTTTCTTCAAACCTGACCCCGAGAAGAGAGGAGAAGAGGAGAACAACACATTATCCACACGCCACGAATGAACACACACTGACACACACTGATCTGTCTGTGCTCACCTTGGTCTCCTCTTGACTTTGGAATCTTTAGACTTATCCCCTAAGGTCTTCATGCTGAAAGAAAAAGAAAGAAAGAAAGAAAGAACGAAAGAAAGAAAGAAAGAAAGAAAGAAAGAAAAGTTCAATTTCAGCTCAAGATTTTATTTTTTCTACATGGGAAATTTGGCTTCCAACTAGTTAAAATATGAGAAGGGTGGCATAGTGGCTTAGTGATTATTACTGTCACCTCACAACAAGAAGCTCCTGGAACTATTCTCTATCTTGGGCTGCAGAATCCCATCATTGCCATCACTCTGTTCACTGTGCATATGTGGTACGTATTGGTTTTAAAAATTGCAGGACATGCATGTGGGACATGCATGCAGGATTGATAACAAATATGCACAAATACGAATTTTAAGGCCCGATTTTGAGAAACTGAATCAATTATTGACAAATCCAAGTAAGCAACTGTATATACTAAAAATAGCATCTTCCTGTCTTCGCAGCAGACTGTAAAAACACACATCGCTGATTTTTAAAATGTAGAGTAAAACACTTCAGACAGGGAGCTGGGATGTCTTCAGCTGAATATCTGACTGGCTTAAAAATGAGAGCCCTGAACTCCCTTAAGTAACTACTTCACATTAGGGAAGGGAACAAGTACTCCTTATATAACTACCCACATGACTAGTAAAATACTACTCCAAACTAACAGTGATTTTGCTTGTCTGGGACAGAACAGAAAAAGTATTTCCTTAGTTCCCACCAAAGGCTGTACAAAAACATGGACGATGTGAAGCCAAAACGTCTCGATCGCCCCCTGGTGGCTGGCTGCAGTATAGGTCATAAACCCCGCCCCCTCCATGTTAGCTGATTGGACATTGGCCAAACTAAAAAAATCAAATTGCACGTCAAATAAATTTTTCCCAAAGATGGTTCCTATCATTTCAGGTAGTTGATCACGCTGATGTATGTTCAAGTGTTCATTTTTCTGATAAGTTTGGTTTTAATTAGTTATTTGATGCTATAAAAATGGGATGTGACATCTGTGATTGACAGCTGCTCTGAGTGAAGATGTTGCGGAGCCAGCACCTGTGGACTTCTGCTCGGGAAGTGTATGTGATAAACGCTAACTTTCCAGAGCCTTGACTTTTAGTTATTGTATCTATCTTATCAACAAGCCTTCAGTCATAGTACAACCAGCAGCAATGACGGTTAAGATTGGAGCCGCTGGCCTAGCTCAAAACTTCAGGAGGCGTGTGCTCACGATTCAGTCGGGAGATATGAGCGGGACCTTCATATTGCCCGATCAGAATCAGAATCAGTTTTATTTGGCCAAGTTTGTGCACACAAAACAAGGAATTTTACTCAGTTTTTTCTTCGCTCTCATGTGCACGGCAGTGAACACAATTATACAAAAATTGCAAAATATAGAATAAAATAGATAAACTAGAAAAAGTGCATTTTCTGAAGAAAATGTGTGGACAAGCGGAAAGCTGCGCAAAAAAAGGTTGAAAGCTGCTGAAATTCAGAGTTTTAAGGTCCTCTGCCCACCGGAATTAAACTGGTGTGACATCTAAAAAAGCACAAAAAGTATTTAAAAGTTGAACAAATGAAAAGGTGTTACAAGTGGAGGTATGGTGCAAGTTTGAATGATGTGAGATTTAGTGAAATGTGGCTTTCAAAGTGTGAGAATTTGAAAGGTTTGACAGTATCAGCGGTGGAACAGTGAGGTAAAACATGAACACTGAAAGATCAACATGACTGGTGATAGAATAGTAGCAAGCCTGGTGGTAAATTTAGCTTGGTGGGAGCAGTAAGCAGTATTGATAGTGTTAGTAAGAATAGTGGCAGTAGGACTGTTGTACGTCTAACAGTGGAACTGCAGCAGTAGAAGTAGTGGTTTGATTAGTAACCATCATAGTATTGAGAATAACAGTGCC
>OMLF01020373.1:0-21859 GCA_900302615.1 Holocentrus rufus
CTTTTCTTCTCTTTTCTCCTCTATCTGATGACAGAGGTGCTTTGAAGTCCCCACTCTCTATCATTTACTTTTCAAAGAAACAAACACACACACACACACACACACACACACACACACATTGCGCCTTGATCTCTGCGGCTAAGTGTACGCTCCCCACACAAAAAGTTTTACACAGAGTAACACAGTAACACACGCAGGTTTTTGTGGCTCTCTTGATCCAGATGAGTTAGTGGACTATTAACAGCTGTTAACCACTCACAGCGCTTCTACATTCATTTTGTCTCGTGGAAATAGAGATGTGAAACAGCAGAGACGCGCTTCCACTTTGTATAAATATCTTACCCCCTTGAATTCTGATTTCCCCTTAAATCTCCCCTTAAGTAGCTGCAAAGTTAGAATAAAAAATCCATATCGTGCAACATGATCTCCTCATAATTGTGCATCTGCTGGTTGCAATGCTTCATTGAGATAAATCGTATTAGCATTTGCAAGTAATAGCATTATATAGCAAGTATTAGCATTATATCAGCAGCATTACATCAAATAGAAAACATCACGTTTCCCTGGAATTCAGCAGGACATATTTGGCATCTTTGGAAAGCTTGGGATCTCCGCTCGAATTTAAAATAAAGTTCTATGGCTTTGAACAAAGCCCGGCCACGCAGTGCGCATCTGTAACGACGAACCCACCGATGGGACCGGCGGGGGTTTCAGATGAAGCTGGCCGCGCGTTATTATGAGCGCTAACGAAACAAAGATGAGGTCACGGCATCGAATTGGACTTTTTCTGTGACAAAGAAGAAGGAAAAAAAAAAAACTTTTATCTCCCAATCAGCCGTTGCATGTGCCTCCGGAGCTGAGTGTTGTGCATTCAACGAATCCCGTCTCATCCAGGGGGCCCACTGGTACAGCGAGAGTGTTTTTGTTCACACAGCAGGCACGGGCAGATCCGCCAGTTGGTTTTATCTCAAGGAAGTTGCTGTAGCGCCTCTTGATGTATGTACACTGTCAGTGGGACAGATCAGGTGGCGGTGCCATGAGCTCATGTGTTATTGTACTCGTTCTCTCCCTCTATGTGTGTGTGTGTGTGTGTGTGTGCAGAAATTCTATCAGTTCAGCTCAATCTCTTATCGCCATGTATCTCTCTCCCCCTCTTGTGCTGGAGTTGGTGACATTTACATAATAAAATACCTCTTATCTCAGAGAGAGAGAGAGAGAGAGAGAGAGAGGGGGAAACAAGAGAATGAAAGAGAGAAAGGCAGAGAGGTATTGTGTGATCTGTCTTGTTATGCTGCCGTGCTTTGAAGCTCTTGATGCAATAAAACTCTTTGTTCTGAACTGTCTGGTGAATGGAGCAGTGTTGTCCTCTCTGAACACAATCCGCTGTGTATCTGCCTTTCTTCCCTCTATCTTCCCTGGCAAGGCCTTTGTATAAACACACAACAGCTTTATCATATACTGTAAAGCCTGTTATGTCTGTCAAGAGCTCTCAGAGGACTTTGACTTTATATTTGTATTTTTTTTCTTCCCGTGGAAAAGTTGTCTTCGCTGCAGTACACTTCGATCTCCTCAGAGAGAGGGAGAGATTTTTTTGCTGAAACGACTGGATGGTGTTATTAAAGCCACTGCAGACATCAGAGCTCCTCACCAGATCCTCTCGTGTTGTTTCCGCTCTTATTTCTGGCTTTGCGCCGGGCAGATCCCTCATGTGGTCTCGCTGGCTGAGTTCAGCTGTTAAACCTGCCGTCATATTGTTTTGTGCGGCGTCACATGCGCTGCCCCTAGGAGTGTTTATGCAATACGGAGGTGTTTTCTCTCCCTCTCTCCTCGTGTCACCCAAACCCACAACTGATTCCCTGGCAGGCATAACTTTCCAGCCTTTTTTGCATTCCTGTCGGTGTCACCCCTCTCTTTCTCTGGCCCCTTATTTTCACTTTAAGTCTCTCATCACGTTACCTCAACACCGGCCGACAAATGTGTGGACTGTCACAGTCACACACACTCGTACACAAACACTCCCTACAATCCGTGTCTGCATCTTCAGCACCTGTAGCACTTTTATACATAGATGCTGGTTATCTTGATGCTCTTTGATGCTAGACAGTGTTCAGACAAACCTAACTGAAGGACAGCAAGGCAAAACTAGCTAAAACTTGGCTCCCTTAACTTGAAAAATTACACATTGTAAATTAGACTCTAAACACACGCCCTAACAGCTTAGCCCGGCCTAAATCTAATATTGATTCTGAAATTTAATTTTAATCCAAGTCCTCTCCGCAAAATAGCTCTGTGGGTGTGTTCGCATCAATCAGGTTTGGAACGTCTTTGTTCCTTTTGCTCAATTTGTTTTTCAGTAAGTGAGAGAATAACTGCACTAAAGCTACCTTAAAATACAGATCTGAGCAAACTGTGGTGACTGTGGCTAATCAGGAGTGAGAATGTAAATGGACCGGCTACAGAAAACAACCCGGAGGAATTTACGACTGCAAGGATGTTGACATAAAGCCAGCAGTTCCTCATGTTTGGAGGCCCCAGCAGATCAGATTTAACAAACTACAGTGTCAACTGACGCTCATATTCAGCTGATAACATCTGTACTCCTAACTGAACACCAGAGGAGATTAATTCATGTGCAGAAAACAACACAAACAACAAGCTGACTTTAAAGTACAATTCCAGGAATTGGCATAAGACTCATTCTGCCTCCACCCCAATATAAAAATCTCTGATCTGGTGGGATGACAGGTTACCTAAAGTCTGTCCAATAACCAAGCTATTTGTTAGTCCATGTGATTTTTCATTACAGCACCTCGTTCAATTGTAATTGGCTAATGTGAATGAAATACAACAATTCAACATAGTAGTTTTTCACTGTGGTGATGGAAAACAAGCTATAAGATTAATACTTGAGCACCAGCACAACATCCAAACTTTGGTGTATTTTCTTTTCCAACCATGAATACATCTGTTCCTCAAATTACAGAGAAGCATACATAGGGGCCCAGATTTAGTAAAACCATCAGCATTCAAAGTCAGCATTAAGACTTGTCATTGGTGCAAGGCAATCCTCTTGACTAGTCAGGGGCTACAACACTGATATGCCAGAAGTTTTTGCACAAATAAAGAAAGAAAGAAAACCAGGGACTCTTTATTGAATCCCTGTTTTATCTCCTCTTTTCGGTCGTCATCACACACTCCTTCCTTTAGTTTTTTTGCTGGTTGACATGACAGATGCAGGTTCTGACTGCTCCACATATGCGACGCGGCACGCAACAGCACAAGCACAGTGACAGCCTCGTGAAACCGGTAGCCAAATTATAACATATGTAGCCTGAAAAAGAAGCCGCTGCCAAGAACTTACAGGAAAGTGCTTGAACTACACAATAACAGCTCAATAATACATTGCAAATGACAGTTATGGCGCATACTTGTACACTCAATGGGTCATAAACAAGAAACACTCATTAGAAGTTCTGAGCAGCGTCACTGCACCAGCCGCAGTTTTTTGTCAGGCTGTTTATGACAGAGCCAGAGTTTCCTCTGTGTGTGTGTGTGTGTGTGTGTGTGTTGTGCTTGGGGGAAGTAAGGACAGAAATCAGGCCGATAGATGGGAAACAAGGCTAGAAAAACACAAAGCGTTATGATGACTCAGTTTCCGATGCCGTAGTCACATTTACACCTAAACAGGGGAAACTTGGAAATGAGTCTGTTTCTTGAGTTATATGACTGACTGAGAATGTCTCAAAGTGTTTCTATATTAAAAATGTTAGTAAGATGGATAATACAGCTGGGGGGTTCGACAAAGAGCAAGTTCTGACTATAAATGTGAAGCCGCTTTAAGTAGTTTTGTATGAGGAGAACAAACAAACAGGGAAAATGGACAGAGATTGTACAGAATAAAGAGGCTCTTCCATCTGTTTCTTCAGCTCAGTATTATAAGACAGGAATACTACAAAATCAAATGATGTAGTCAAATTCAGTGTTAAAAATTTTGCTTTCTTAAAAAACAAACAAAAAAAAACTTCCAGTGGTATGAGGTAATCCCACTTGTTTCCAGTGCAGTTTCACTTGTTTCAGGAATTTTCCTGGGAACTATAAATATGTTGAAACAAGGAAGACAAGGCAGATAATCCCAGTAGATTCAAGGAAATGATACTTGATTCAAGAAATTTATTCAAATGGGTTGATTGCCTTTGGAAAAAATGGGATTATCAGATCCCACTGGCAATTTTTTTCACTTGTTTTCAGAAAAGCATGATTTTTAAGACTGAATATGATGCTAAATGGCCTTTTATGATGGTGATTTTTTTTGCACTGAAGTGAAAATTGAGTCAATTTGCACAGCAGAGAATGTAATGGGAAGAACAGGCAGTGAGAAAGCAGGCAGGGAGTGAGTGGAT
Source organism: Holocentrus rufus (assembly GCA_900302615.1). NCBI lineage: Eukaryota > Metazoa > Chordata > Actinopteri > Holocentriformes > Holocentridae > Holocentrus > Holocentrus rufus. The sequence continues at coordinate 4,401 of OMLF01020373.1, forward strand.
ATAATAATAAGGCAGCGAAGTGAAACCACCAGATCTCTCCAGATCATCTCAGTGTTTAACCCGGGATTAGCTCCTGATCCTGATCTCCTTTCTGGAGCCCGTGTCCTTGTCTACCCTGCTCGGCACCAGCCTGGTGAAAACATGGAGAAGGGCCAGATGACGAAGTGCTTCTGAAAAGTCCAATAACAGGGGGACAGGTGCAAGATAATCCCCCTTAATCCACAGATCTCCACTCAGATTACAAGTTAGGCCAAAGAACGATTTTGGAGAAATGGCTGTTCATTGCCATCACTCAACCTAAAAACTGCTTGTCAACACTTATCGTTGCCTGGAATATACTCTACACTCCCAATGTATGTGCAGGTAAACTCAAATAACACACATTTTCACATGCACTCATGTCCAATAATGTAAAACATACAAAATTCATTCAGATTACAAAACTCTGCAGCACTGTAAATTGTACATGATGTTTTGTAATGAAAAGCTCGTCTTTGGCAAGTGTTTGGAAAGTTTCTAAGTGACATGTCCAGACATGTTGTACACACACAGTGATGTTACCCACTCAAATCCGACCTTTATGATGAGATCTCACAAGTCAAGCATAAGTAATCATTCTATGTCCATAACATTGTCAGAAAAGTGGGTCATGTTGTGCTTTAAACTCTAGATAGCCCAGTTAGTCTTGTGCTATCATATCTGATGTATTTCCCCCAGTAACTTAAGACATGCTGTATCTCACTTGATAATGTTATCTCGCTCTGTGAATCCCCGTGTCTGAACAGAGCGTGTGCGCCTCATATCTCCGTTTCTCGCTGTTGGATGTTATTGAAGTTTGCCGGGTCTCGGTCAGCCGCCGTAGGAATGCTGGTGCCGCGTCGCCCTCTGCACAAACACAAACTTCCTCCTCCTGCACCCCACTCTTGCGCTCCTCCTCCGCCTTCTTCACTGCTTTCCCATAACACACTGCAGACAAAGGCGCGCTGGTGCCAAACTAAACAAGAAACAGACCCCCTCTCTCTGCGAATACTGTTCCAGTATGCTCTGATACAGAAGTTTGTTTCTGTGGAAAAAGCCTGGTCAGTTCATCATCAGGCTGTTCTTATTTATCTGTACTCATTAGTTTTGCTTATGCGCTGAATACATCACTGCTTTACAGACATTTTTGATCAGCACTGTGGTGATACAGTCTAGCGCTATGGTGCTACAGTGCCACAGTATTGTTCCCTCAAAAGGTTCCCACAGTCATAGAAAATCTGGAAAAGTCATGGAATTTTAAAATCTCATTCATAAAATAAAATCTCAGGCTTGGAAAATCTCATTTTCCCAGCCTGGAAAAATTTAGTAAAGTCATCAAAAGTTTTGGAAAAGTCATTGAATAAAATTTTGTTGTCTGTAATGAAATTAATCATCCACAGACAATCTTCCACATTTTGATGTGCGACTTTTTGTAGCTGTTGGCATGAGGTAACGTGTGAATGCGTGACTATGTTATGCTCCTTCAATTTCACCTCTGTTCATGTACTTATAGGTTGTGAATGGAGATTTTATTATGGGTCTTTGAAATTTCATCGAGAAGTTTTGAAATTTTGTCTTTGAAAATGTGTGGGAACCCTGGGTTATCAAGCATCAGACAGTTAATTAAGCACTGAGGTGATGCAGTCCAGCACTGTGGTGCCATCGTGCTGCAATATTGTATTTATCAGTGTCCTCATTCTACTTCAGATGGGAGCTCTCAGGGCAGTGCCGATGTTAGCAGTAAGTTAAATGGCTGCAGACTGTATCTGCACTGGTGGTTACTGTAATTTGAAATGATCCTTACACTCCAGGTCACGCAGCCACAGCGGTGCTCCAAGGAGACAGAGCAGCATCTCTTTATCGCCCCGCCACCTCTGCACTGAGTAAATAGTGTATCTCAGGGGTCAAAAGTCCAGCGCTGTCCTCATCAGTCAGCGTTAACACTTTATGGTGTCTGTGCACACACACTCACACACAAACACACATACACACAGAAACTCTCTCTGTCTCTCCTTTTCACACATAAAAGTGATTCATCAGGCTTGATAATTTTAAGAGTTTCTATTCTTTTTGGTTTATTTGTACTTTGTCAGCTATACTGTGCTTTCCTATTATATATACAGTATGTGTTGTTTGTAGCTGTCAGTGCCTGGGTGGGCCTCCAGTGTGACCTCCAATTACACGGATCACTGTCCAGCTAGGAGTCAGATATATTCCTGATGAGTCTCTGCCATCTGACCAAAATAAATAAATAAATCCTCTAACGAGCAGATTGCTCCTTGATTGGCACCAATTCTCAGTTTATATTCCGGCGAAAGAGGCAGCGTTTTGCCGTGCCATCACCCAGTCAAAACAAGTGCCAGTTGTCTTGTAGTTGAGAGGGAAAACAGAAAAGTGATGTATTTGTGAAGAAGGGAGGCGGAGGGGCGGGGTGGACTGAGGGAAGATAGCCCTCCAGGTAGAGAGAACACAGTAAACACAGGCTGGGATGCTTGACAGCCTGTGATTTTCGCTCCACATTTCACTGGCCCACTGAGAATGTGTGTGTGTGTGAGTGCGTGCGTGTTAGTGAATTGCATTCCCCCTTCTTTCTTTCCCTCCTGTCATAACACAAGATCTCTGCATTCCCTTTTGAGGCTATTTTTCACCCCTCAAGGAGTCGACTTCTTGAAATGTAGAGACATGCTATTGATGACAGGATGTTGAGCCATACTCAAACCTTTCTGTCCATTAGCTGTATGATCGCAGGTTGTGCTCACTCTTTTATCCTGTACAAATACACACTTCAAGGTCTTCTACATAGGCTACAATGGCCAGGTAGCTAGCAGATGAAATGTCTTTATTGGCTGCTTTAACGCTGTACAACAAGAATCGAGAACTAGCTGAAATGGGAGCAAAGGAGCACTGGTGCTAGATCTGGTGCTGGTGGTTGTTCATATTTCATTCGGCTAAAGTTGAAATAGTAACAGTTGAAGTGGTGACAGAAAAATCCGACTACTATGTGATGACTGTTCATCCTCTGACCAAATAACAATGAGAACTTGGACCTTGCCGTTGCTTCATGGTACCATGTTTTTTCCATTTGACTACTTCAAATGCTCAACAGTTTAGAACAGTTAAAGGAATGCTCAGTTTTGGGCAAAATACCCTTTTTCCTACTTGCTTTATTTGAGACAAGATGTTCGACACGATTTTCACCTCTGTATGGCTACTGGTTTGATTCTGATGGTTAGCATTTCATGTTAGCCTAACAATGCTGAATGGTTATAGTTCCTACCATCTAGCTTCTCCTGAAATGACTCATTTTTAAAACAAATTCCGTGACGTGTATTTCAAATACTCACGATACACTGTGTAAATAAGATAGCGTTGGAGTTCCTGTAAGGTTTATTTTTTCACTTTGACAAGGCTAGGCTACTGTCTCTTACAGACTTCTTAGAGGAGGTCTTAATGCTAAGCTAACGTGAAATGCTAACCATAGGAACCGAACCAGTGGACGTACAGAGGTGAAAATGGTATCAAACATCTTGTCTCAGTCTGGTTAAGTTGGAAAAAGAGTATTTTTCCCAAAACATTGGAGTATTCCTTTAATGTAAACATGGCACTTCAGTGTAACAAATCAGCTATGAGCTCCAGTTGGTTCCAGAGAGCTCCACATATCGAGCAGGAACCTAAAAAGCAACTGGAACTACAACTGGACCCTTAGCATATGGAAAATCCTAAATTCTTTTAGGATTTAGTGCCAAAGAAGTGCCAAAAGATTTGGTACTACAGTGGTAGAAAAGGGCCTACTGATTATTCAGAAATTGCTGAGATGGCTTTAGCTAACAGTCCTGACCATTCTGTACAGAAAAGTCACAGGTTTTCTTTCTTTCAGCCTGACTCATTTAGCCTCTTGTGTTGAACTAGTTTTTCAGGTAGCTGCGACTGTGTAGATAATCTCCAAGTTCATGAAATGGCATGAAATGGGAGCCACAGTGCACATGTCAGTTATCTGACATTTGACTATGACAACAGTTTAACGCCCTACCCACAAGGGATCACAGTGTCAGTGAAACTAATCTGAGAAAGCTTAAGTGCCACTTGAATAGGTATACGGGTTGTGTGCGCTCGTTAGTGTTCATTTTTAAAAAAAGACAGTATATTTCAGCAGTAGTGTAACACCTACAGTAGCTAGCGAGGCAGTACAGACTGTAGATGAGTTCATTTCAAGTGTGTAGGCAGATTAAATTCCCAGTGCTACTGACAACAACCTATGTGAATTTCCTCTTGCTACTTAGCACAGCCAGCTCCTCAAGCGATAAAGGATCATAGAGCACATCACATGAGGCAATTGTAAAAAAAAAAAAAAAAAAAACAGAGCGAGAGAGAGAGCAAGAAAAAAACTAAAGAAAGTCTTTGTCTTTGGCAATTGACTTTGCATTTTATTGCATGAGCACAGCACTTTGGTCCACAAACAGACACAAACACACACACACACCACAAAGTCATTATGCAAAGTGTATCATCAGCACTCCGTGTATGATTAACTACATGCTAACAGTTCTCTGTCTCATCCCGATGCCGTGCCGCCCTGTCTGTCCGCCACACTGCCCCTTTGTGCACCCCTTGCTCAGAGCGCACACACAAAGTCACACAGGCACAATCACATGTGCACTTGCAATTGCCAACAGCTTAAAACAATGAATAATTCATGCTTAAGTCTTTATCCTGCGTGTTTTCCCTCGAAAGCAACGGACAATAACTTTGACACCGTGGCTACATTTTTAGTTGTAGGAGAAGCTATGATCCCTCAGCCTGCACTCCGCAGGCTTTTTGCAGGCTGGAATGTCATGGGCCGGTCAGGCCTGAGAGGGTGGGGAGGCTGTTTCGGAAGTGCTGAGGAAATGTGCAGTCTGACCCTTACCAATACAAGTTCATTCTTAATGGACAGGCAGACAGAAAGACATAGATAGATAGATAGATAGATAGATAGATAGATACGTACATACATACACAGGTAGATCTCAGTCATAATACTTTAATTCACACCTTTCAAGAACATGATGGTTTATTGGCAGTTTGCCTGCGTTGCCGTGGGAACAGCACTGCAAGAAAATTGTCCTTGATGCCAGGTCGGAAGGTAGCTGTCACCGGGGGGGCAGGCAGCGACAACAGGGGCTGGCTGAAGACATTTGTTCAGGGATTGCGATGAAAGGAAAAGGGCGGGACGGAGGGGAAATGCGGAGGATAATTGAGCAAAGCGTTTGACATGACATCATAGCTGACAGAGCGGGGCGTACGTCCTCAGTCACTTACAGTCACCTGTGCACTTTCAGCGAACAGGAAATTGTATAAATACCCACATGCTCACATGCGCCCTTCGCGCCCCCCCCCCTATACGCGCAGCTATGATGTCTAATTCCCTGCATGCCAGTGGCCAAGCAGTAGTTTATCAGTCTGTCACTGGTGGCCAGTGTTTTCATTCCTGCTGTTTGATGTTCACATAGAGATCCATACACTCCCAGGCTGCACTGCCCTTATCTCTGTCGGCCAGACCAGCACACGCACACACACATCCAGGTGACTACCATCTAGTCTATGCAGTTTTAGATCCCCCCAGGGCTCCCATTGGCACTTTCTGAATCCTATTAAGTAACTGTGAGGAAGAAGGAACCACAAAGGAGGGATGGCTCTATTTGTGGACGGATGATACGAGGAGGATGGAGAGGTGATGGTACGGGAGTTTAGGGTATCTGAAATAGTAGAGAAAGAAGAAGTGAGGTGAAATGAAAAGGTGAAGGCAGATGACAATCAGAGAGCAGATTTCGGGGAAGAAGGAGTGAAGGCGCAGGTGTTACAAGCCTGTGATGATAAGAAAATGAAAGATTCGGAGATTGAGGGTCGAAGAGAAAATGAATAGGAGAGCACAAGGGGGAGCAGGAGAGGAAGTGGTAAAGGAGAATTAATCGTAGGAGGAAGAGAATAAGAGAGGTGAAGAGAATGATACTGGCGAGGGTGATGATACAAAGGAGGAGGCTGAGGAATAAGATAAGAGGGAGGGAGAGAAGGGGATAGAGGATGAAGAGGTGAATATACAGGAGGGAGGCAGATTGGAAAGGAGGCCAATATAGCAGATGGTCCAAAGGCCCTCAGACTCGGTGGCTCACAGATCCCTCACCTTTTCAGACAGCAGCTGTTGTCTGTGCGCCCTCTGACTGACTTTACAAGTAGAGCATTGCATGCCAGATAGTGTCTGCATCCCCCCCGACTCCAGCCCAAACTCAGCTGAGGTGGACTCATGCAGCAACTGTGGTATGGACCCATTTTAAAGGAGATCGAATTGTTTAGAAACCAAGAGGAACTGATGGGTCTGGAAACTTGTCATATAGTTCAAAACAGCTTTTAATTACTCGAGGCTTCAGCGTTGAATTTGTGAGGCCTTATGGTGATGCTCAATGAAGTAGTGGGTGCCATGGCGAGTGTGTGAGTGTGTGTGTGTACCATTTGTTGTGGGTTAGTGGTTAGGATAGAATTGGGAAGAAGCAGTTAAAGCAAAGGAAATGTTCTGCACATTTGTAGAGATGCATTATGCACAGATGGTGAAAATATGTGGAGGCATGCAGTGCAATTTTTTGATTTGTTGACCACCAAATGACTCTGTGTGTGAGTGTGTGTGTGTGTGTGTGTGTGTGTGTGTGTGTGTGTGTGTGTGAGAGCTCTCGTCTGAGCTATTTCTGATGCCATCTCTGTATAACTTCATGGTATAAATGCCATGAAGTAAAATCCAGGAACAGTTTGTGACAGGACCAACAGAAATTCGCTGTGCTTACTTAATTCAGTTCTCATAATGACCTTATCATCCCTCTTTCTTAAATGATTTTCAAATTTAAAAGGATTTAATGCACTTGTTGCCATGGCAGCAGATATTTCAAGGGTACCACAATTGTTTGTTGGAGAGGGGGAGAGAGGGCAAGTAAATTATAACATCTTTTCACTTCAGAGTAACACAGTTGGAGAAGCAGTTTGCATATAGACAATTATGCAATTAAGGCTCTTACTTTGGGCTTTTACTTTATCAGAATAATTCAATTAAGCAATTTGCATGAATAACAGATGACAGTTTGCCTGCAAAATTGCATCAAAACAGGCTTCAAGGAACATCGTCGAGTCTTAGAAGTCCGCACTTTCCTCTCAGCCCAGTGTTAACATGTCCAAACAACCCAGCAGTAATAGATCACTAGAGACTGTAATCCAAATCATTTATTAACCTTCATCAAAGTATTCATTATTTCCCTATTACCTTAATTTAAGTATCATTAATGGAGAATCACAATATTTCCAGCCACACAGAAGTCATTAAGTCACATTTTCATACACCCTGTAATCAAATAAGACTCATATTAAACAGCTAGGTGGCCTGTATAAACAGATTTGCCGTTCACTCTCGCTCAACATTGCAGCAATGTCTGCTGCCACCACAGCCCACGATTTAAACCGCTCCTCGCCTCCCAGCCTCCTCCTGTATTAGCATTTAGGATTTCACAATGCAGGCTGTGTAGGCTATGTTTGCTCATTTGATGCGGCTTGTTGCCTATTGTCATGTTCGTTTAATAGTATGTATCTTTTAAGCTGTGCCATGGGTGGTTTGTCGGCTGGGCGACGTCTGTGTCGCGCTGAGCGGAGCGACACCGCCAAGCTCAAATAAATGGTGATGACAGTATCCTGACTGAATTAGATTAAGATGCTTATTATGTTCCATCTCATAACTGCTTGTGCTCTTTATTGCATTAAGATCAAAGAGCTGGTGTTGTTATAGAGCCGCAACCAGTTAGATTTCCCAGGTGAAAAAATATTATATTTTAATACACTTTCTTTAGGTATGCTAAGTGTACTTATATGAGCACTAAAGGTTAATAGACTCAAAGTGCATCTTTTTCGATAATCTTTTTATGCTTAATATATTTAAGTTGCAATTAAACTGTATTTAATATAAGATGCACTGACTGCACTTTACTGTAGTCTTTTTGGACTCCTTAAATTGTAATATGATATACTTAAGTATATTTTTCAAATCACATTCCTCATTTACTTAAAATCAGCTTTGAATGTGCTCAAATCATATTTTCAATTATTTTGCAGTGTAAAATAAATAAATAAATAATTATATAAGGAGCATTTATGGTCTCACTTCAAATTTATGTGTACTTATAGCATACTTTTATGTAAAATGATTAGACTGTACTTAAATGTATGCCACCTATATACGATTTTTGGTATTAACAAGTAATATAATTGTAATGAACACATTAAAGTACAACTTAAAACATACTGCATAGTAATGTTTTTTTTTTTTTTTTTTATTAAATCAACTTGATTAAGATATACTTTAAGACAGTCCATTAAAACTCAAAATAAATAAATGTTTTCAAATGTAGTACATTTTGCTTTAAATTTAGAACATAAGCTATTAATGCGCTTTAAATGCACTTATTACTCTTCTTCTATATTTTAAGAACACTTAAGTGTATTTCATTTTTACTCGGGTTACCTTCCCTGGTAAAGTCCAAGAAGGGTCAGTGTTTGCTGTGAATCCCACAACTGCAGAAGGTATCCTCAACATGAGACCAGAATAACACTTAATATGAATGGGAGTCAATAATTCTGACCTTAAAAAAAAAAAAAAAAAGACAACAAAGTGTAAAATATCAACACCCAAGAGAGTAGCTGAAGAGTTTACTGAAAAATCATTAAACTATTTCAGTGTTCTTCAAGTCATTTCAGTGGCTCTGAAATGTTTACAGCCACCTTCACACTTGACTTGTCAACTGCCAACATAAATTCTCACTGTTGATGTCTCACGTCAGATGATCGTGGTAAACTGCCACGCATTTGTATGCATTGCAGCATGTTGCTTATGTGGCAGTGCATGAAATGGTGCCTCCATGGTGAGTTGGGAATAGCTCTGTCACCCTGCCATGAACCCGGGAAACGTGTCAATGATACATTTGACGTGTCACCATGGCCTCCTGTAACCCAGCATCTGCCACCGCACAACAAGATATCAGCCAACACCTGAGCTCCATGACCTTGTAAGAGCTTGCAAATTAATATTATTGATGCCAAGAGGTCTTACATGAACATCTATATAGTTTAATTAATATTTTATCAAAAACAGTTACGGCAATTTTGCAAACACGAGGTGGGAATAGAGTGCAGAATATGACAAAGAGAGGCAAATTTTTTACCAGAGCTGATTGTTCTGTAACACACTTTATCACACCTTTAACTCTCCACCAAACACTCCATCATCAGAAAAAACATAGAAAAGTCATATAAAAGGTTCAGTAAGCAAAATAATTCAAATCATAGCATAAATTCTGTCTTATTTAACCTTCATTAACCAGGAAATCCACTTAAGATTCAGAATCTCTTTTGCAATGGAGACCTGGTCAAGACAGCAACAAAGAGCAGAGCAACACAAAGATAAAATTAGATATAAACTGTAAAATATACACAATAAAACAACAAAAAGCATCTTGCAAAAAACAATTGATGAATCAACCAGATCTCTCACAGAGGCCTTACACTCACTGTGATAAGAGCTGAGAGTTTTAGATCATTCTGCAAGTTGTTTCAAGTAGCAGAGGCCGACACGGTAAAGGATCTCTTGCCCATGTCTGTGCAGACCATAGGAATTAATGTGTGCAAGAAAGTAATTGTTGCACAAAAGCTGACCAAATTGTATGCAAGTTCAGGCTATTCTTAAACACAATTTGTGTTCCCTACAAAGTAAGACCTGATATTTACCTTATCACCACTACAGTTCTGCTTAGGTGAACACAGCAGGTTTTTCTCTCCAAATGTTCTTCCTCTTGACTGATAAAAAAATAAATAAATAACAAAACCTAACGTAACATACCTTGGCATTCAGACTAAGCCATTTCAAAATCAAACCTAATTCTGCTGTACATGTCTGCCTCTACAGAGCAGTGGATTAGCTGCCCAGAAGCTGCAGATGGTTCAGGTCTCATTTCTGGAGATTTGTTTTGCTGCAGAAGGTGTCTGTTCCATGTCAAAGCATGTTGTGTTTGTCTCATGTTTGTTGTTGTGGACAGTGTTTATGTTTGTGTAAGGTTGGAAATTGTGTGGGTTGGGAGGCGAGCCAGTGCTCCTGCCCGCCTGCCTGCCTTCCACAGCGGGATGTGTGATTCCTCTGCTCCTTCTTCAATTACAGTGTGTACTAATTCAGTCAACAGGCCTGTTAAACAGCAGACAGCTAATTTAGCACAGCTCAGCTTGACAAGCTAATAGACAGGATAGGGCTGACAAACACTAACATCCACCATGTGTGAGCTCCTCAGTGTGTATGTGTGTGTTTATGCCCAAATCCAAATCCAATAATGTGTTCGACATGAATATGTGCTCATTCTGCTTTTTGCTTATAATCGTAGAGGAAACATATTCACCTTCAAATAACCGGCCTGTTTTTTCTCATTGAAAGTGGAAGGAGGGTGGTAGTGGGTTGTTTTGGTTCCCTAGTCATTTTGCTAATGTTGTTACTACCTGTCGCACACGGAGAGCTGCAACAAAACAAAAGAGAATGAGAGAAAATTGCTTGTTCATCCACATTTTGTTTGCTATGGGAACAGTCTCATTATTCTAATTGTTTATGGTTGCATAAATAAAAGCCTGTGTATGGTTACAGTTACAGCTACAAAACAGTTTGCTACAACAGCTTCAAAATGCAAATGATCTGTTTTGTAATTATCTTTATTATTGATAGGTCACTGTAAAACCATCAGCTTTAATATCTCAAAAGTAACAATGGTAATTGATTACAAGGGGAGAGAACTAAGAAGTTTGGGGATTTTATCATCTATATCCCACTTATTTCCAGTTTTATCTAAATACAGTTAGAAGCATCTCCAGTCTCTCTCCATGTTTGTGTTTCTCTGTCTCGCTCTGTTTCTATGTTGTGTGTAGTGAAGGAGGATTTGTTTCATAATACAGATTCATCCTCATTAGAGCCAGACTCCCACACACACTTTCAACTAATTTCATTAGTTTCCATGTTGTAGCCAGTTGTAGAGCTCTTTTAAATCCTTTAACATGGCTTCTGTGAGGCCATGAACAAAATGGTGAAATCCTGTCATGTAACAACCTGTGCTGCACACATGAGCCTGTTGACAGTGCCATGATGTTAAGGGCTTATCTCACTTATTTTGCAGCATAAATGAATCAAATGAGAAGTGTTTTGATGAGGGACTCATGCTGATGAAAACATACTCAGTACATTTACATGCACACAAGAAACCCAATTATGGAGAGTCACCAGGTTATGTTACCTTATGCCAATTACTGAAATTCCCCGTACACATGCACTCCTCAGTAATTGGGTTTCTCCCCCACCGCGACCTCCTCCAGACAGTCACCGCTGCTGACAGTGGGCCTGCAGCTACTCACAGCCTGATGTTGAATGCCCATCAGCGGGCAGAGAACACAGGTCAGTCGGCCTGTAGTTATGTTTGTTCCGATGGAAACGGGTACCTTGGGGAAACCACTCATCATCTGAGGTTACATTGACAAATTAAGTGTTCTTCAACAAGCATGTAGAACAGAAGGTTTTTACTCTGCCGCCTGTTTTGCAGTGCATGTTTATTGTATTCATCATGTACTATATATTATTTACAGTCTATAATTTATCAGGTCAGTTACATTACCTGCTCTCTTCCTTTACACGTGTAAAAAACCAAGGGAATGGGTTTTACATGGCCCAATAATTGTGTTTCCCCAGGTTGAATTCACTGATTTCTCTTAATCCCTTACCCTGATTACTGAAATCAGTGATCTCGTTTACATGGCAGTTGAGAAATTGGGGAACTGCTGTCCGTGGAATAACCCATTTACTGAAGTGCATGTAAATGTACTGACTGATAACCCGCCAGAAAAACACTGATTTAAAAAGATTGGCTGTAAACTTGACAGCTGCATAAGGGTGTCATTAGGGGTGCAATCTATGAACAGAGTGAAACCCCCTGAACAATTTTCCCTTCAACAGAAAGGGATATTTCAGTCCATTGACTGGCTAACATGGTGATTGTCTTTGCCGTGCACCTGGGAGCTAACAGTCTGCGGTGGCTATCTGAAATCTGTGCAGACACGCATGCTTAGCATCACTCGCATTCCTCTTGGACATGTCCAGATCTGCTGCCTGCACACACACACACACACACACACACACACACACACACACACACACACACATGCAGCCTCAGACTCAAAACAACTCTCCCCTTCACATCTTTTTTCATGTAAGATCTGATAAATAGCTGCACTGTACGTCTGGGCTCAGACAAAGTATGCACACAATGCACCCAGGCACACAATGGAAAGGGAAGAAACAGTTCTTTGCCACATGAATTGACTGACTAATTCACTCAAGATGGATTGCGATTGATGTGCTCATCGTTTTATCTTAATGCCATTTGGCTGGTTGAAATCAAACTTTAAGTGTAAAAGTAACAGAACATGAAATGCACTAACTTTTGTTTTTACATCCAGTGTTTTGGCATACATTGTGCTACACCTACACTTTGCACTAAAACTTAAAAAAAGCTCAAGTCCAGATCAGGCAACTAAAATACTGATTTAAGGCTTTGTTGGTTCTGGTTGACCAAGAAAAACTTGCTGAAAATGAAAACTCCCAGCAGAAAACTTCCTTGCATTAGTTTGGAATTGAACTGGGTTAACCAGAGTTGAAACATATACACCAATCCGTCACCCCAGTGTCCAAACTCGTACTTTCCATTCTGCTAATTCAATGTGTCTTTGAGTACGAAACTGAGTACAAAATTACAGTGCATTGCTTTTTGTCACTTTAGCCAAATTTGATTTGAGAGCAGGCTGATGTAACTGCTCTATATCTAGTGAAAGGACTGGCAAGCGTGTGCAGGTTTTTGTTGAAACCAAACACCACAGCGGGCGATTTCACTGAATAGTTCATCTCTGATTAAGGTGGTGCTAATCAGCGAAATCACCCATTGTAGCGTTTGGTTTGGAATGAAAACCTGCGCGGTCTCGGCTCTCTGTCTTGTCTCTACCTGATCTAAAGGAACATACAAAACTCGGTATGCATTTATCGCAATTTACCCATCAGGTTGGTGTCATTCTCTGTTTGCAGAGTCTCCTCCAGAGAGGGCGGGGCGCCGACGCAGCATGCCAGGCAGCTCCTCCGATAAGACCACGCCCACCATGGAGCCTGCATCTGCCGCCGCCGCCACACCTTTCAGAGTCACCGTGAGTACTGTGAGTGTGTCGTTTGCACTGTTCTCCATCTCCATCTCTGTCTCTGACCCCTCCAGTCTGTCTCAGTCGTGTGTGGATCTGTGTGTGTGCGTGTGTGGGTGTGTGTGTGTGTGTGTGAAAGACAGAGTCCCAGTAAGTAGCCTGATAGATGTAGATCAGTGCCTCATACAGCAGGCTGGTCTGCTCTCCAGATGGACGCATGCCAATCTGAAACTCATTTACGTCAGATGCTGTGTTTGGAACAGGGCCTTTGATGCACACATGTACAGACCACACATCTACGCTTTTTTTTTAGGGGTTTAAATTCAGCGCACCATTCTTCCTCTTTTTTTTTTTGCACATCCTGTGCATTTCCACACCGCATGTCACACTGCATAATATCTCAACATGCTTCAACTAAGCTGACGCACTCCCACACAAACACCTGTGCAGGCACATGAACACACACTCGATCACTCAGACGCTCTCTCACTTAGTCACTTCTCTTTCTCTCTCTCTCTCTCTCTCTCTCACACACACACACACACACACACACGCACACGCACAAGGATAAACACACAGCAGTCGTCTGTCTATCATCTTGCTCTAATTTCAATCCGATCTGCTTTCTGCCATGTTTTATTCAATAGATATAAACAGTCAATTAATGAACCGAAAAATTCTGCTGCGAGTCATCAATTTATAGCTAATTAGCAATTAACAGTGCATATTTCCATCATTAAGTAATGCGCGGGGAGATGACGACCTGGAGGTGAACTGTAAACACTACTTGTTAGGCTAGCAGGGCCATCAGCGCTTAGGATTCAGCTTCTCATAAACAGTTCTCCAACCTTGTGGTGGAGTTTCTACCTTTGTGACAGCATCGCAGGTAAGTTTGTGAACCTTGTGGAGGGATAAAAAGACATATTCTTACTGAAAATAAAGAAATACTAAAGCAAGAAAAAGTCTTCTTACTAAAGACTTCAGTCCCTTTCTTTCATCTCCTCTGCTTATCATCCTCCAGCCGCCATCCTCCCCACTTCCCAGGATCGCGTAACTCATATTTACAGTTCCCATGAACATAATTGCCATGTGTCTAACACTCGGTTAAAAATAAAAGAAAATAAAAACAAACATATAAACGTGAGCCGAGGCTGCTGGCGCTGGACCACCTGCAGAGTGAGAATAAAGTGTGTTTTATGAACTGAGGCAGTTTCTAGCTGCTTTTAGGAGCCACGCACATAAAGTAGACACATAAAACTACTGTAGCTTGATAAATTGGGGAGGGCTGGACTCTGTGCATATAAACAGAGAAAATACTGTTGCCAGGGCCTATGAATGAAAGCTGTGGTTGCCTGCTGTGTGTGTGTGTGTGTGTGAGCAGGCGTATATGTATGTATCATGCCTGTTTCTCTGTACTTGCCCTCCTGACGGATCTTATGCAAGTAGAATTTAGAGAATATAAATGTATTTTGTGAGACATGGATGTGTGGATGTACTGTTAAGAAAGATATCGAAGGAACAGAGAAATAAAAAGCTTCTAGGGGACAGAAAGGGTCAGACAGAGGAATGACTCCATATTGATTAAATGTCTGTTATTAAGCAGCTTGTTGAACTGAACAAGGAAAGAGGGAGAGATTGAAGAGGATAGACATGTCATTGTGTATCAGTCACATGACCATTTAGCGTACTTCTGAGGCCATATGACTAATGAACAAGACCTTTTTGAACAAATAAAACAGACAATACTGACTCTCTCCTGCTGTTGCCCTCATGCTGCCATCCTCTGGCCTGTGATGGTAACACCGCCTACTAATTCCAACTTTGTTATAATAAGATATAGAGTTAGATTCAAAAGGGATGGATGGATGGATGCACGGATAGATAGATAGCCAGATAGATAGATAGATGAGCAAGAAGACAGGCAGAAAGACATAATTGTCTTTTCTCTTTCTTCCCTGCCTGCTTTAACCAATGACAACCCCCCCCTCACGTTTCTCCCTCCAGTGAAAAGAGTTCTGGTGACATCTGAAGCACCCCTCCTAGGCCTTGAGCTAAATCTGTCAAAGTGTTTTTGTTTCATGCACTTAACAGAGACTAGCTTCTATATCTACACGCCTATATGAATGCCACACACACACACTCACACACATACGAACAAATACTGTCTCCACAGTCTCCAGCGCATCTACAATAAACTACAGCAGTCACATAAACAAGTTCTCACAAGCTCATGGTAAAAAAAATAAATAAATAAATGAGAATCTCTCACTCTCAGAGCCATATTTTGTATAGTCATCGAAAAAAATACTTAGAGGTAAGATAACATAAAATCTAAAAGTTGCAGAGTGTTAGAGGCTCTTTTTCTGTGTGTTTAAACTGCAGACAAACAAACCTTATCCAACTCTTTGTCCTGGCCGCGTCCCATCCACACACCGTGAAGCCTTGCACTGATTGCGCTCACCGGCCGAATTGATTCTCAATTGTGACTTAGCTTCTTATCCAATCTCTCCCTGACTCAATTTCTCCCCGCCTCATCCTTCGCCCCTCTTCTCTCAGACAGTAGCAGGGGGTCTAATTGGGCAGGTATGTCTGTTGTTTCATCAGGCGGGTGCAGGGGGAGAGGGATGGGGAACATCAGTCGATGGAGCAGCAGGGAGCACCTTGCTGATTGTCCAGGTACTGATTCTATCAGGCCCCATTAGGCGAGCCTGGAAGTGCCCGGCACAGGGGATAAAATTACCTTGTAGTGGGTGTCCGCTCTGATTCCATGGAAAAAGAAAACTAAATAAGTGCAGCAATGGTATTGAGCCATCCTACTGCTTTAATGGACTTGGACAATATGGCTGCAACCACGGTTTATTTTCATTGCCGATCTATCAAAATTTTTTTTCTTCAATTAATCATCTAATCAGTTTGTCTATAAAATGTTCAAAATAAGTTTCCAGAGCCAAGACTAATTTAAAATTGCTTACTTAGTCTGACCAGCAGCCAAAAAAAAAAAAAAAAAAAAGTGAAACTATAGTCAGCAGTTTGGCAAATTTACTTGAACAATTATTGATTGAATGAATTGATTATCAAAATTATAATCAATTCTCTGAAGATCGCCTAATCAATGAATCAACTCATCTGTTCATGCATTGTTTGACAGCGACAGTACAGTCCAGAATGCATGCCTCTCATGCACAAAGGTAAACACCATTCACACACACATGACCCATGGGAGCTGATCTGGTCCCAGACTGGACCATTTCAGAGGAGAAGAGGGGGGGATGAAACCCAGCTCTTCATCCACCTGGAGGCTGCAGAGCGGACCGTACCATCCCTCTTCCTCCTTGCCATAATTAGCTGTCAGCCACAGAAATGTGGACTAATTAAAGTGCTTCTTTAAATGCACATTATCATGTGATGCTGTAGTGGCCCTTGTCTGTAACAGCCTCATCATGTCCCTGTGTGTAGCCGGGTGTGTGCAACATGAGAGATAAAGGGCAAAACAAGAACATGTCCGACTTCACGATATACACCGTTCATTTATGTCTTGGATTAAATATCATGCATGCAGACCGTGCCTTGGGATTTGCATGAGTCAGAGATTATATATGACATTTCATCAGGTGTTTCATTGTGCACATCGGAGTCACAAATTGATCGCAAACTGCCGAGGATTTCGGTTATTATAGGAGAGTTGCAGTTGTCAGGAAATGTCGGCCATTGCTTCCTTGATATGCAGCGAGCAGCGGGGGGTCAGAGAGATGCGAGCTACAACAAGGACTGATCTTCACACACACACAAAAAAAAAAAACTAGCGCACACATCAATTATGGACCAACAGCAGGAACGGGAGGGACAGGCTTCATTCTCTCTTTTTATTTCTCTCTCTCTCTCGTCCTCTTTCTTTCAGCCGTCTCTAAACCGCTTCCTCGCTCTCTCCCGCCCTGCCCCTGATCCACCGCCGACTTTGTCACTCATTTGCAGTACTTTTCCTCCTCACTTTTCCACTCCCGTTCTGTTTCATTCTATTGCTTTTTTCTCTCCCTATCAATTCATGCTCTGCCACCTCCACATTGTGCTCTACTTTCTTCCGTTTATCCCGCTCCTTCAGCTCATCCCTCTCTCTGGCAGGCACTCACTGTCATTTTCTCAATTTTCTGACTGGTCTCACCTCTATTTCTGTG
>OMLF01020376.1:0-13389 GCA_900302615.1 Holocentrus rufus
TGAAATGTTTTTTTTTTGGACGACATTCAGATCTGGCTTTGCATTCATCATACTGAGCTGTCTAGTGCCGACGTAAATGGTCAAACAAGTTAGTTGTGTTACCTCTCGTTGTGGCAACAGATGAAAGGCACTGCCGACACAGAACACGTGTTTGGTCGACATCATCCTTCTTGTAACCGAAATAATTCCAGATAACTGATGTTTCTTTTCTTTTTGGCAACAAGTCTTCATTTTCGGTGATTTTCTCTTGTTTGTTGCTCATTTTGCAATCGTTGTTGTTGTTACCGGCAGCGCCAGCGACTCACTCCATGTGCAGGGGCGTGGTTTCCTCCTCTCTGATATTGATTGGCGGCTGGCAGGGTAGTCTGCTTGGCAACTGAGTAAAGAACGAATGTGATTGGTGGATCGCTGCACAGCACACGCAGAGTCTACATGCAGTGTGTGTCAGTCAGCTACCCTTGAAATTAGATGAGTTCATTCGCCTCCTTCATCGCAGGCTCTGCAATGTGACTATCGTGCACACGTACATTGCGATGACGATGCTCAAACGATATATCGTGCAGGCCTAATAGACACCTAAAATAGATCAACACAACGGTGTCCTAGTCGAAGCATTTTTAAATCCAGTTTTAATATTTGTTCCATGGTGAGCACCATAGCAGGCAGAGAAGTTTGTCATTACTAATTCATCATTTCATTTGGGAACAAATGAAGTGATGAATTGGTGTTCTTTGGCAGGAAACAGTTCCCAATGAAACTCTATGCCACCAATTAAGTTTGTACCCAGGCTTTCTCCTATGTACATATGTACAGAGTAGGAAAAGCCACCGAAGTCCTTATATTTGCCCTCAATATTTCAAGTTACATAATTGTCATGATTTTTTACACTGAGTCAGATGCCATTCCACTATATGCATTTACAGTTTTTATAAGATGACTGAATGACTGTTTTATTTTGATTTATTATGGAAACAAGGACTGTATAATATAATCTGTATAATAAAATCAAAACATGTAATAGTCAAACCAAATGTGTAAGCTGCACATAAACAAAATCAGTTATTTTCAGGAAATCTTGTGCGTGACTTAACCTTGAACATCTGAGGAGCGGATGCTGTAGCTGTCATGACGTTTTAGCTTGATATGTGCATCTCACACTATGGAGTGGTAGCCTTATACAACACATGTGATTTCCAAGCCAATTTATATTCACTTTTTACCATTTTCCTGAGTCAGCGTGAAATGTTTCGACAGCCCGCCCAAGATTGCACAATGCAGGAAAAACATTTCAAACTAAGTAAATCCTAATGATTGGCATCTCGCCCTCTTGTTTACGTACTGCTGAAGAGGCATTTTAGCTGGCTGTGTCCACAAAATATATTAGTATTTATATGATATTCAGTGACAATACAATACAAATTTATCAATTCTGTTCTTATGTGCTGTGAGTTTCCTCTTCCACCACCCAACTGTCATGCGGAAGCTACTGCAGGGATGATCTCACCACAAACCTTTGGAGAAGTTGAAGCCCTGCTAAGGACTATGATTCAGGATGTGCTTAGCAGCACCAATATTGGTTTGGTAGTAGAGCAGAAAGGAAAAGGTGGAAGCGGGACAACTATGGAAGCATGACTTTAAGCCCCCAAGGAGATTAGACAAAATAATCTGATATCCTCCCCACTACAAAAATGTTTTTTTCTTCCTTCTCTTCACTTTGATCTCTCATTTAAAGCAAATGGAATCAATCCTGCATTTCGTCAACGTGCAGGGAAATGCATCCTCTCGCCTCCTGTCTGCTCTCCTCCAGCTCAACCCCGATTAACACCGGGCTTAAGTCAGCAGTGTGTTCATTAGCAAAACCTCTTCGCTTCAACTTCTTTGACACTCACAGCCACATGGCACCGCCAAGAACAACTCGTTCACTGCTTGCAGCTTCTGCGTTGAGGAATTCTGAACCAGGAGCACTCCATCTTGCTGTTGTGGGCTGCTGACTGTGGAACAGGAATACCATAGCAGAGTCCCAGACAAATTAGGGAGAAGGGCTCAGCCATCCCAGAGTGCCCATCCTCCCCTCCCTCTTGGCAGAAGGAGGAAAGAGGAGTGGCTTGGCCCCAGCCCTCCAACCCCTCACACAATCCACTTATCTGTGGGAAAGGTTGTCCATTCAGCACTGCTCTGCTGTCTGGCTATGACACAGCACTTTGCCCCACACACAAACACACACTTTTTCTAAACAACATTATCAAGCGAAGCCTTGCTCAATGCATGCAGTTTGGTTTGCACAGACAGGTCAAGGAGACAATCTGGATCTGCCCAACACGCAGACCTCACAATGGTGGACTACATAGCAAACAGTTCCACCAAGGTGGGCATGTGTCTCTGTGCATGTGTGCACAATAATTCTCTCTCTCTCTGTCTCTCTCTGTCTCTGTCTCTCTCTGTCTCTGTCTCTCTCTCTGTCTCTCTCTCTCTCTCTCTGTCTCTCTCTCTCTCTGTCTCTCTCTCTCTCTCACGCACACAAAACACAGCAGAAATCCAAACGGCCTGCCAACCCGATGCAGCCCATTAATGTCCAGGTGGTCTCTCTGATTTATCTGGCAGTGACTCAGACTGGACAGAAAAACACCGCTTATCACCATCAAATCTGCAGCTACATCCTTTAGAGAGAGAAAAAAAAAAAAACAACAGGATCGCCTACGCCACATCTGTTCCTTAGTGGTGGAAGAAAAGTAAGAAGTCAAGGTCTTGCATGTATCATTCCAGCCGAGCCTGGCCTCCAAACTAGAAAGCAAAGAGAAGGCAGCAGAAAAGGGGAGGCCGACTGAGGCTGTGTGTCGACCTGCTCTGCAGCAACACTTGACTCATACATTCCTGCCTGCCTTGACCATGAGCTGAGGTAAAAGCTTTCCTTGTTGGACAGGACAGTTACGCAATGACACTGCCTTTGGGCCAAAAATCCCCTTGCTGGTGATAATGATGAAAATGGTGATGGGGAAAGCCATAATAACGGATGACATCTTTTATCAACTTGTAATCCATTATTTTCATTGGGTTTAGAATGGGACTGGGCACTGAGATCTCAAATCCATATGACAAAAAATTGTCACATTCATCTTAATAGCAATAAATAACTTGTTTTTGAACACTAATTCAAAAAAAAGCAATTTCTTGGTCTTCTGTCTTTAATTTTTAAAAGAAATAGGCATAATCCTAAGGACTGTCAGCACCTAACCATAATCCCTTCTTTGCTATACACTTTATTTTAAGTAGCAGGGGTCTGAATCTTTGGCTTAACATTGATTCAATTCCATTCACTAGTTAACAATCTAAAAAAAAAACTCTTTTATTTGCATTTTTTTTTCTAAGAATCGTGCATGATTAGATAAAAAGCACTTAATATTGATCCAGACCAAAGTCACTCATTACATTTCTTTCTTTTATCAGATCAGTACAGTTAAAATTGTGAAAATTGATGCATCAATGTAATAAATGAATTGTTACACCCCTAATAAGTAAAGAAACAAAAGGCTCGTGTTCATTTTGGTAGTTGATAGAGCTCAGATGGTGTTGGCACACTTCTTTGTTGTTCTTTAAGCAGATACAAGAGAAGTACATTTGTATCCTTTCCTACTTATTAAACATACTATTATTGCTCATGAAAGCTAGCTCATGAAATGCTGATTTAGTGTGAAGCCACTGCAAGTCACTCTGGTTAACGTGAATGTTGTTCATATAAAAAGATGCCCAAAAGAGATGCAGGTACAACGGCTGCATTCACAGACAGCAGTGAAGAGCTGTTTAGCTACAAGACTTGATTCACTTTAAGAAGGCAGCACTCTTATCATGTCTAATTAAAACCAGCATTCTGCACTTTCTCTTTCACTGGTATCGACAGTAATGAGGGAAAAACCACCACAGAGATAGTCAGGGGAAGTGAGGCCAGCTGAGGATGCAGCCTTGTGGCATCCAGAACATGACAGGCCAGCTGAGAGGAAGAGCAGCTGCCCTAAGTAATCTCTTCGGCACTCTGCAGTGCTACTGGCCAAAGGATCAGCCAATCACCTTCTAGTGCTATATGCAAAGGACTGTGAGTTTGTCTACAATGGCTGTTCATCTTGTCCATATCTCATACAGGAGTCCAAGGAGGTGCTGGAACCCGAAAGTATAGGTTGAAAATCGTTTTCGTTCTTTGTTCTTTTTCTCAGGAGCTCAAGAGAGGTAGACTCCAATGGCCCTCCCATCCACAGGCAAGGCGGCCCATTCATATGTATGAAATTTACTGAAGGATGGCCCCTTGGGATGAACCTAATTTGAGGAGTAAATAAACAATGAAGCACATCATACAAAGGCCGGGCGTACATCTGTCTTTTCAATGCGACTTAAGCAATCAGAAGTGTCGGATCAGATCTCAGATCAGGTCTGACTGATCTGTCCACACATAATAGATAAGAGCAAATCAGAAAGAAATATATCGGTCAGACGGTGTGCTGAGGACAAACTCACACACCACCACATGCCAAATGCGAGTGGATATGTCACCACTGCGTAAACCACTGTACCACTGTCTTGTAGAAATAAAGTTGCTGAGAAAATACCCAAAATGCAAGTTCTCGTGGCTACAGCAATCAAAGCTTCCACAAATCCTTGTGTTAGTCTGCTTAAGCTGCGGTCAGATTAGCACTAAACCCTGACGGAAATTCGTTGCGTTTCCCGTACACATCAATGAAAAACGCATGCAAACGACGAAAGAAAGTAGTCGCATCCGGCTGCGGAGAAATTTCACACCAGCCACACACGAATGCGAAGGTCAAAGTTCACATTGGTTCAACTTTGACCTGCGATTTCGCACGTAACAACCAATAGAAACACATCTGGCCTCGGTGGTTAAAAGAGTGGATGAGTCGTATTTTGGCTGTGTCCCTCTACCTGGAGTTATACAACACAACGCTGCCAGATTATAAACTGCAACATATAAATGGCAATCAGCCTTTTTATTTACCATGCTAGCTTCTTTTGTTTGGTTCACATGTTACTGGTAGTGCTGCGACTCAAATGTTTCCGGCTGCCGGTGGACCACCTGCACCTGACGTCACATTCGGATTCGGTGCCATATTTTTTTTTTCACACATATGTGCGAAAAAAATCCACAGACCGAATTCAGATTTAACTGCAGCATTACATTGCCACTTGAAACACCTGCTAGAGCGTTATCGAGCACAGACTGATCGCAGGGGGAAAAAAACCTTTGGTAGCTCGGTCTTAATGAAAGAAAAGGACAAAATGTTGTCTTGTTTGTTCATGGAGAAAGCTGATTCTTTCTCTTAAAGGCTGCATTAGAGCAAAAGGATGCAATTTTCTGAACTTTAGACTGTTGTAGAGGATTCATTATTTGAGTCTACCTGCTTGGACACTATAGCCACTGATACCATGGTCTGGGTGAGGACTTCTGATTGGCTGGAGGGTGTGTGTTAAAACCATGTAATGCACATGTAGTCCAGTTTCTAAATTCATACAGTGGCCATGAAGTTCCAAACCTAACTGATGTAACCAGAGCAACAAACTCCACGGAGTGCACTACAAACCCTTGAACACACACCTCAGAGAACACAAGAGCAACAATGAATTAGAAAAGTTATATCGTGACAATTATTGTCATTATTTTACTACCCAACCCTATCATTGACTAGTCATTGATGGTCTGTAACTGACTGATCGAGAAATGCCTGCAGACACATCAAACTGACTGAGAGAGGATTAAGATCACAAACATTACTTGAAGTGAAATGATGCCTAGAGACAATTTTAAAAGTCAAAAAATCAGATAGGAAATTGGGAAAATGGATATTCCACGCCCCTATTTAAAGTGCTCCTAAAGCAAGCCCCTGTAAGTACAACACTTGAGGGCAATAAGGCCATTCATGCTGGAAGAAGGGGTGGGCGAAGGTTCCTGCTGTAGCTACTCATTACAGCCTACCAGTCGTGTCTTGACATGTGTCCCAGCACACCTTCCTGTTTCACCCTCCAGGTACTTGGCTTCTGATGAGCAAATGACCCCCGACTTCCAAACTAACAATGACCAGCATTAGCAACCCTGACCCAGCCGCTGCACTCAAGCTGAGAATTCCACACTGGACAATCACAATAGGCTAAATGAAGGCCAGCGTGCCTCTCTGTGGTCGTCCTCCACCTCTGCTAGTGCTTGCACATTCTTGACTAGCTCACTTGCCTTCTCCATACCTCTATCTGTATGTCTGTTTCTCTCTATATAGGCTTTGTAAGGTTAAATAACAGAGAGGTAGCTTCCAAAATGCATTGGTCTTCAGCACAGGGTCACTTTTCTGCTGTTCTCTCAAGCCAGACTATCTCGTCCACAATCTTTCAATGCTCCATAGATAAGTCTGTAATTCAGCCCGTTAAAATTTGTGGGGAAGAAGCTGTCATCTTCCACTTAAAAAATTCTTTGTACCGTAAGAGTATTCCACCAATCATGACACAGTGTTCACAAAAATATATTCCCCTCGGAAACAACTGAGACAGCAAGCTAGCATTGATGAAACGCTGATGAACCCGGTGAAAGAGCACACCGAAAGATATAAAAGATGTCTCCATGGTGAGGAGGAACCTCGCTTGTTACGGAGTGAATTTTGCAAAGTTCCGAAAGAGCTGAATCGAAAATATCTTTTGGAATTTCCATTTCTGCTCAGCAGCTGGCTATCTAGACTTCGACTAATTTGGTTTCCAGCAGGAGTTATTTACACGTCTGCACAGGGGATACAGAAGTGAGGAAATGACCGCGTATCCGCCTTATTTTGGTACTCATTTTCAGCACTTCTGAGGTACAGACTGTTACGCAGTAGCATTTGGAAATTACATGAGCCTACACGTCTGGCTTGAGAGGCTACTTGCCTGTTTGCTGCATCTCTATAGACTATGACACCTGAAACCTGAAACCTGACTTCAGCCTAACCCCAATCCTAAAACTAACCCTTTTTAAATCCTAAACTCACCCCAGGTCCACCCAATCCCTAACCCAAACACAATCTACTTTTCATATTACTGCGAATATCACCTGGAACTCCATTTTTAATAATTAGCACGTTTACATGCACTCTAATAATTGGGTCATACCCCACCTGCAACATTTATCCAATTTCTGAATTGCCATGTAAATGAGGAAAACTGGTTTCAATAATTGGGTTGAGGGCTTAGGGGGAACCCGATTAACACAGCTGGGTTTTGGCTGAAGAAACCTGATTATTGGGATGCTGGCCAAATAAACACATACTGTACAAAGCTAGTGACAATAAAAACTCCAACATTGGTTTCAAGAATGTTTAATCATTTCATATAAATTTTACCACTGATGAAAATATAAAGAAGCAACAAATAACAGTCATCTGATAATAAACTGAGGGGTTGCCATGGACACAGACAAGGTGGTGGTTTGGCTCTGTTTCTGCTTTGGATAAACTTAGATTCCGTTCAATTTTGCATTTCATTTCCTTCACTGCGTCCCTCTGTAGTTCAACAATGCGTGTGTTTGAGTAGCAAAAAGGCTCCAGGCTCCAGGACGTTGCCTTCCAGTTGACTAACGGCCTGATGATAATGACGATAACAACCATCAGCAAGAGTGCTGTACTATTGTGAAACCTATCTAATTAGAAAATGAGAATCCAGATATTACAAATGCTTTGCTGTAAATTTGCAGCTTGCTGGCCTTCTGATGGCCCGAAAATCCACCAAGCTTCCTACGTATTAAAAAAAGAAACCAAGTCAAGTAGTTCCACTTTCCAAAGGGCAAGGTTTTACCAGTCTAGCCTTCATGCACAAACTCTCCTTGTGAAAGCCACCCTGAGGCCTTCCTCTTAATTATAAAGCAGTTATCTCAGACATCAGTAATATGCACCGAGGACAGAAGTGGGTTTGGGCCTACAGCTCAGCACTAATTGGGTCTTCCACTCAAGAATAGAGAGGAGCACGTCAGTCTTTGGAGAGGGGAATGTAACAAAGGCAAAAATCAGCTTATTATAGCCACCTTATTCTAAATGTGGCACTTCAGTTCCATTTGAAATCTGTTCCATTTGAAATCTAGCAGGAACCCGAGCAGTATGGGGTACATACTTGAGCTTCTCTATACTACAAAAGTACAAGGGACAAAAATCCACCAGTGACTGATTAGAAAATGACTCAAGTCGTTTCCAGTATTTCTCATTCACCAAAGGTAGAGGTGCTGATTTGGGTGAATATTTGTTCATACATTGTGTTTATTATGTCTGATGATCTAGGAATCAAGGAAACATGAGACTCCTTTCTGATGGCTGCTCCACATTGCACCAAAACTGGCATTTTTAAATTTTAAATCCCACTGTGAGCGATTATTTCTTAAAGTGGTGGCTGTGGGCTGAATGATTGAAACATACTCTTGACCTAGGATTATTTTACTAATCTTGACAATGTCTGTGTCTCCTGATGTCTGAGAGACATCAGGAGAAACAAATCTGTTTCTGCAGCACCATTTTGATGGTTTTGTGCCCGATTGTCACCTTTGGTGCATCACAGGTTGATCATAGGGAGAAGCATTCCTGGCTAGTAAAGCAAGCTTCTTTAAAACAGCATTTTTAACTTGGATTGCAACCTGAACAGACTGAAGATTTACCACCTTGTTTTGCAGCAGGTGAAATGAGAATAACACCCAGTTTGAGTTTCCCTAAACTCAATCCAACAACAGTCTGGATCAGCAACATACGTTGCTTAACCCAGCGATCAAAGATCATGTGGCTCCTTGCGCAAAATATCACGCTACGCTGAAGTAGCCTGGTCTGTTCAGAAAACAAAACAAAACAAAACAAAAGGAAAAGCAAAAACAAAAAGAAAACAAACAAAAAAAATCTATTGTCAAGCTCTATTCAACAAGTCACTAATTCTACAAGAGCACAATCTGCCTTTGAAGTCACAAAAAACAGGCACAGTGTCAATGATAAATTGGCTTCATATTATTACTCATATATGTTGTTCGTGTTATTATTAATAACAATATCACCAATGATAATAACTACAATCGTAATGACATTACTACTAATAATTTGCTGCTACAAATAGCAGTAGCAGTTACCTCTGATTGTGTAAATATAACCATGACCATATGGTACAGCTGCACCAGTTTCAGACTCGGAAGATTGCTATTATCCTCTAGGTCAACATTAAGACTAGTAGTAGCCTAATGTGACCCTAAAAGGCAGAAGGTGGGCAAAACATCCAACGTGGTCGTCAGACATCAAGACAGGCAGTTCAAGTTTACAGCACATTCCACATAAAAGCTTCAGAGTAAACACGATATAGCACTAGTTTTTTATTCAGTGCACCAATGCATGGTAACACGAACACAGATCACATATCATATAACGCTAACTGCCACTCAGTGGAAATGGAGGATATAAAATGCAGCCTATGGATGAAGGCGTGAAAACTTTTCCATACCTGCAGCCAACAGTCCGCCATATGAAGCATCAGTATGTCTGGAGTCTGTTAGCGTGCTAACAGCTAGATCAGTTGTTGGACAGTCAGTGTGTATAAGGTAGCTAGCATAGCTAGCGGTTTAGCTCGTCAGACTGATATTCAAACCGGCACACACAAACCAAACCATCCTTTGAATAATAATTTCTTTGTGTCCAGTTCCGTCCGCATTGCTGGCAAATCTGTACGTCAACTGTCCTGATGTCAGAGATCCCCAATAAAACAACCCCAGTACAGCTGGTGCTGAAGTAACGCTACAGCTAGCTGCTGAGGCTACGTCAGCTCCTCACAGGCAACACGAATAAAACGGATTCAAGATTGAGATACAGCAAAAGGACAGAAAACATGTAAATAACTTCTGGCTTACCGGTACTCGTTGTCAAAGGATAGCAGTCTGGCCAGAGTGAGAAAAGGATGAAATCGTAAACGTTTAGAGTAAAAAGTGAAGTTCAGCGCATCTTTGCTCAATCCGCCATCTTGGTTCTGCTGGAACTCTGGACTCAACCAAATCTACCGGGTAGGGTTTACATGTTCAATAACTCAACAGTGTGTTTCCACCGGTCCAGCACCAGTCGAAGACGATTTCTTCTGTTATTCTAGCAGGATATAAAGAACGGTAATTCACATTTACGAGGACATGTCAATGTCACAGCGCAAACCTCATAACGCCCTATTTTCTTCACTGTACCCACATCAGTGATGGATCGGACGGGACCCTGGAGCCCAGGTGGAGCTTTTAGTCTTGGATCATGATTTAGAGGTTGAGTTGCTATTTTGTAGTTGATGTCCAGCTGCAAACTGCAATGTTGGATTACTGTTTTTATAATTTAGTTTCATACCGTTATTTTAATGCCACAGAGGGAGCTTTACAGTTGAAATAACCTTATGGATCCCATGCTCTTATTGTTATTTGTGCCATACTAGTTCAGTGGCTAACTTTTCTTGGTTGTCTTTATGAACAACGTCTGTCAAAGGTGGCTAGAACTGAATTATTGGAAACTAAGCCCTGCAAAATTAAAATGCTGTGTCTTGTATTCGCTCATGCACTTTAAAGTTCAGACTGCCCTTGCGCTCCCTCTTGTGGCCATTGCTGGGAGCATGCGAGAGGTCTCTTATGTTTCATGCTTCATTGAGCTCTAGAGGAATGACATTTGGGCTATTTTTGTGGAAAGCAATGCATAACCATTAGCATATCTATCTATCTCGGTAGAATTCAGCTCACAGGAGTCTCACCCCACCCCACCCCACACACAAGTCACAGCAAGTTAGTGTTTTGAATTATCTTTATTAAGTAAATTCTACATTTTTAGTATTGCTTTTATCTGTTCTTTTTTTATTCTTTTCAGTCTAAATTACAACCTTTAGCAATCAGCACAGTTTATATATATATAACTTTGTTTTCAATCAAGCTACACTTTTGAGGAATACAAAAATATCACAGTACATTTTCTACTAAGTCACTCTTCACCCATGAGGTCCAGAGCAAAGTCTAAGATGCAGGGTTCTGAACCACAGCAGCCACCTGAAATTCGATGGAACGTCAACATCTCCTTTAGAGTAACAGCACCAGGGCCCACAAGCTAACCACACTGAAGGGAGTCCTATTATGTAAATATCACTCATCAGTAACAAATGTGTTGTTTTTTTTTCTAACAGATCTGTTTACAACGTTTGGACTGGTCTTCAGTTGAGTGTGCATTACATGGCTTGGCAAAATGGGGGTTTCCAGGGCCGAAACATGTGGGGCGTTTTTTGTTGTTATTTTTTTAAA
Organism: Holocentrus rufus; assembly: GCA_900302615.1. Taxonomy (NCBI): domain Eukaryota; kingdom Metazoa; phylum Chordata; class Actinopteri; order Holocentriformes; family Holocentridae; genus Holocentrus; species Holocentrus rufus. Next base: position 11,285 of record OMLF01020376.1, read on the forward strand.
ACTCAGTGATTTGGAACTATCCCTGCTGACGAGTTGTCGAGATACAAAAGAATCATAGAAATGTAATATTTGGAACGTCAACAGCACTCATGCTGAGGAAGCCCTGGCCATCCCGGCCTCTGAGTTTGGTCCAGCCTGATTCGCTGTGTTCCCCTCTGACCTTGCACCTCAGATGGGCTGAAATGGAAAAAGGAACCCACACAACACTCAACACCTTTAATAATCTCTGATTTGCTTTCCATTCCTCTCTACATACATGTCATATTCTATACAAAATATCAAAAAAAGAAAAAAAACACTGAAAAGTCCTCACCCGTACTTAGGTTGTTATCATCAATTTTCATATTAAACTTTGTTTTTTATTTCAGCAAACTTTTTTTTTTTCTTTTTCTGTTTCTCTTTTGCACTGCCAAAATTCAGATCCGGAAGTTTTTGGTGAAGGAGACCTCAAAGTCCCTACCACCCCGGACAGGAATGTTGCAGTATGAAACTGACTTACTCAGTGGTTTCATTAAAAACAAAGGCTAACTAAACAAAACTACAAAACACCAGAAATAAAATGACAACAGTTAGAGAGAGAGAGAGAGAGAGATCCCTATTACGATGCCTTCAGGGGAATATGGAAGAGACAGGTGGATGAAGGAATACACTTTAATTACACAGGGTTACACAAACATGAACCATGATAAAATGAGAGAATAAGTGAAGTGAGAGTCATTCAAGAAAACAGAGTGGAGGAAGCTGATCTGCGTTCTCCTCCATGCTCTGGATGGACAAATTGATGATATTTAAAAAGGAAGTCTTTGGGGGTTAGGGAATACGGGAGCTGATTGTGCTGCCTGTGTGCTGTTTGGTGAGTCCACATTAAGGACTAGGAAGGACCAGGGTAGGCGATGACGTCCCATTAGCCTGACAGAACCAGGCGGAGAGCTGGAACGTGGCCGGCTCAGTACAGCGGCAGTGGCAATGCTGGAGACTTCGCAGACATTAGATGTGATTTCACTACTCCCCCTCCAGCTCCACAGCCATCTCCAGGCCAAGTCTACAGGCCAGTCAGGGGGAGAAGGTGGCCATCTCCAGGGAAATTCGTTGCCACAGCTCCTTGGTCTGCTTGCCTCGCTTCAGGTTTTGCAACACGTCATTAAACTGCATCATGCCCACTGGCGTCAGGCAGAAAGCACCGCGAGCGCTGCGGATGATGTTGACGAAGTCGTCGTAGTCGGCAGGCGTTAAGTGGATCAGACGGTGGTGGATGTACTGCAGACAGGAAATAAACCAAACAGACAGAGGTAGTGAGGGTCAATAGAGGATATGGACACAGAGCTGGAGGACCACAGAGCAACAAGAGGGATCAGCACTGTATGACTAAGCTGAAGCATGTCATCGTCTTGCCCTGTCCACACACTACTGTTCTCCAATAACTTAACTATTTGATACACAGCAGCTGCCTAAAGCCCCAAAGCCAAATCTAGGGTCTTTGGTGGCAGGTGATGTCACCACCCATAGAGTACAACAGGTGGTGACATCACCTGCCACCAAAGACCAGGCACCCTATTGGCCCTTTTCCACTAGTACCTACTCAGCTCAACTCGGCTCAACTCGGCTCGACTCTACTCGCCTCGATACGGTTTGGTTGGTTTTCCACTACAATTGCGTATCACCTCACTGTGGGCGGAGTCCTGTGTAGTCGTCATAGGCAAGGCGTCCTGATAAACCTTTTCATTTCTGTTAGCACCGTCCAGCTCCCTCTGAATTCTCTCGTCCGCCACCAAACACAAAAACGTCTCCACCTCCTCGTTTGTCCAGGCGACAGGTTTTTTGCCATAATTGTGTGTTGCTTCCAACTTCAGTGTTGATAAATAAGCACGGTCGCTGTGGCCAGTCCTTTTAAAAATGCCGGGTGTGTTTTCGTGAAGGAGTCGCGCTAAATGTGTCGTCGCTCGCTGTCCAATCAGTGGCTTGCACGGCGCTTACGTCACATTTTCGGCTCGCCTCAGCTCGACTCAGTTCGGCATAATGCTTCCCACCCTGGGTGTTCAGCTCATGAAGAAAGGTGCAGTGAGTGTGGGAAGAAAGGACATTTTGTGAGAATGTGTAGCATCAGC
>OMLF01020379.1:2500-19113 GCA_900302615.1 Holocentrus rufus
AGGGGGTCTTTCAGCCAGTGACATCAGCTCCTACGAGCACCATGTTTACTGAACTGATGTCGTATGTGTATTTCCTGTTTGTGTGTGAGGATTTCCATGACATGTTGCCATCCCATCCAATAGAGCATGATGCATATTTTAAATACCCATCTCCCATGTTACGTCTTAAAATCCTATTCTAACAGGGTGAAATAAGTCCACTTGTGATCTCTGCTGCCAGTAGAGACTTAAAAGGGGGTTCCACGCCGGTGTGTTGTGCAGTGTTTCGGGGCTCAACGCTTCCCAGTGCGGTCTGCCGCTATTTGGCTCCACATCTAGATGCCGTGCGACTGCAAGGTGAAACGAGACAGTAAATACTCTCCCCGCTTCCCGTCTCTCCCCTTCTTCCTCTGCCCTCTTTTTGATGCCGGTGCCATTCTCTTCTCCGTTCTCATTTTGGGCTATTTTCATCTCTCTCCCTTTGTTCTTTACCCCGCTATATCACAAACAATTTTGAGGGGGATAGGAGGGGAAAAAAAATATTCAAAGGGGTGATTGTCGAGGGATGATCAACATAAATAATTCTTTGCAATTAAAGAACAAAATGAGGAAATGGTGCAGTGGCTTTGTCCTGCAAACTACGCTGGAGAGAAAAGTGGAGGAACAATTAAATGGATCTGCTTTGTTCTGTGTTTACTTCTTGTTCTGCTGTGATGAGTGGTTGGCATTGATGTGCTGAGTGATGTGCTCGCTCTCTCACTCACACACACACTCACACACACACAATTAAAAGTGAGTAAGCCCCTTAACATTAATGATCTAAATGTGAGCTTCATTCAAATCTTTTCTCTGTTCTGTCAACAGCCATCTTAATCCATAATAATTTAGTATTCATCTCTCTTATGTATTATATGTTAAGCCACTGGTGTCTCGTGACATAAGACACAGTCGTCCCATACAAGAACACTACAAACAAAGAAGGAAGGGCATTACACACTGGACAACCCACTAAGAGCATTTAAAGTCTAAAAAAATGAATGAACATCAATGTGACAACTTCCCTTGTTATTAGCTGGCCTTGATAAATGGCTAATATGAGATAATCACTTGCTATTATAATAATGATAAGAATTTGCCTTGTCCTTTCTAGGACATTTGATTGGTCATTCAACGCCAGAGGGGCACAGAACTACCACAGCCCTCCATATCACATTGTATGCCAGTTTCCATACAATATCTTGCTACTGAATGGGTCCATGTGCCATTATAGTGGAGAGGAGCATCACAACCTGTAATAACAGGAAGCCCCAAAGAAGATGTTTACACTTAATTTGAAATTTGCCCAGTCAAACGGGGCTGTGAGTTTTACCTTGAGGAGTATTAACATATAATAACCCAGAACACCCCCCCTCCTCTGGCCAGTGTCCATAAGGAGAACTCCTCTGTACTGTCACTCCTACCAGTCACTGTACCCGAGTGTAGCACCAAACAGCTTAAACAAAATTAGGCGTAATCTTCCCAGGGGCCAAGGTATCAAGAAGACTGGATCAATACCAAACAGAATTCCTGCCAAGAACGGACATTTTCAGATGATGGAGAGGCGGACAACTCCGGGCAATTCCAACACAGTGGAGGGCTTGTTGTTGTTATAGTGGAGCTCCTAATACTGCTGTTTGGGTGTACCGACAAGATAGTAGGAGGAAAGGTCTGAAGTTGTGAACTAGAGGCAGCGGGAATCAGCAGGAATTTAATGATGTGATTTCACTTCAGCTGTCATTATAATTTTGGATTTCTTCATGAGTGGCAACTGATCTGATAGCATTTCTTTCATTAAAGAGACACTGAGCGCTTATAAATTCACAGAAAAGAATAAAAAATACCAAATTAATCTTTGACAAAGCCATGATAAGATGATAAGAAATTATAAGTTTATGTTTCCATGGTTACAAGTGACATCCCAGAACGTCCTCCCACAGAAAATGACTCCACAGATGAAAGCTAGGCTAATGACGCCTGTAGACTTCAAGTCTTTATGCTAAGCTATCACAAAATGCTAACAATCGGAATTGAACCAGTGGACGTACAGAGGTGAAAATGGTATCAAACATCTTGTCTTGACTCTGGGTAAGTCAGAAAAAGGGTGTTTTGCCCAAAACGTTGGCGAATTCCTTTAAGAAGCGGTCATGTGCATCATATTCTGGTCGTATTAGAGGGTAGCAACAATCAACCTATGTGATCGACTGGCTTGGAGGATGTGTTGGACATCTTTAGTGAACAGAACTTCGGGAACACAATCTGGCAGTGCAGAAACTAGATCATATGTTATTTGTTTTTATCCGTAACCTAGTGTGAGTACACCTCTGACCCAATGCTTGTGTATCTCATATCCCTGCATATCCCTTAATACAATTGCAGACCCACTTGCTCAAGCATAAAATTGAGTAACTGACCTGCAATCACCTGCTAATGTCTTGTGATCGTGTGTGTGTGTGTGTGTGTGTGTGTGTGTGTGCATTAGCATCCGCGGAGCGATACAGGGCGTGCCTGTCGTGCTCACCAACGCGTCCAGACATCAGTGCAGCGATGGTAATGACATCTCTACAGAGAAATCAGGCCTCACGACACAATGAAGCATGAAAGAGAGACGAGGGAAGACAAAGATGGGGGAGAAAGTGGAGAGAGAGAGACAGACAGAGAGACAGAACGAGACGGAGGGAGAGAGAGCGCACACTGATCCAGAATATGCGGGGAGTTATTATTCAGTGATGGCCGATAAAATGACACAGGAAGAGGCAGAGTCTTGGAGTGGAGAATACTAATGGCCGTTACGACCTGCATTCTGCGTCTTTTAACAATAGCCTGCTGCAACCAGAACATGTTCCCCACCTGTACGCCGCTGATCAAACACAATGCACATCGGTGGAACTGGTGGGATTACACAGCTAGGAAGAGCTGCTGCAGCGTGTCCACAAAGAGACACTCACTCTCTTTTTGGGTGACCGAGTGGATCCGCCCTTTTGTGACTCTACAGAACTACAACTGTAATGCTGCTCTCTCTCTCTCTCAGCTAGTGATGTTCACTGTGATATTAACCTCATATCATCATTGATAGTGTCATTTCGATTATGCATATTCTGCTTGGGACAGTGGTTTGACAGCTAAACTTGGGAACAAACTGCAGGTGATGCAAAATAGTATTATTTGGTGTTTATTAAATGCATCTTCACAAACTCTTGTTGGCAGCGATGAATTCAGAAGTACAGGACTGCTGCCAACAACAGAGGCTGCATCATATACACAATATTTTCAGTGGGTATGCTCCTCAATACTTATGCTCTCAGATAACCATTAGTCCACAGTCCCCTATAATACCAAGGCCAGTGTGTGTTTATGTGAAGTGCCTCCAGAGAAAAATGTAGCCTTAAGTTCCTTTCTTTATAATAGTGTCATGTTGTAGAGTAGCCTTCCATTACACGTCTAGTCTTTAAGTGTGAGAGGGGTGTCTTTGTTTTTTAACATCTTGGGACCATGTCATCCCTTGGATTTTTGTGCCTGATAAGCCATAAATTAAATCAACCAACTAATCGACAGAATCAGACACTGGCTTTGAGGGAAAAGATAGCTGCAAGACTACACAGTAATAGCAGGTGGTGCAGGTTGACAAAATAACCTCAGGCTATATTGAACATGCGCAGCAAAACAATAGAGGCCAGGCTTACAGTCCCCAGATCTTATGCTTAGTCAAGCAAAGAGACTTTTATCCAATTACAATTTCCAGATGGACAAACAAAGATAAGACGATATGCAACAAGGTGAGAGATTGCAATTAATTACTATCCCAATTAATTAAATAATTATCCCAATTAATTATTCGGAACATTTACCAAAAGAAAGAAAAATCTACATCAATGCATGTGTGTATGTGTTTGTGTGCATGTGTGTATGCTGCTTGAACAGTCAAACCACTTTGCATTGTTTTGCAATATAAGAAAGTGTTTTTCAGAAAAGGAGGCTGAGATAGTAAGTAGAACTGACATTCAACAACATATTGACTTCAACTTTAATTCAATTCTAAGTTCCTGTTTACCCCTGACTAAGGACTTCCATTTGACTCTGCCCGTTTCTGTAAAGCTAGTGCAGCTTTCCTCATCACTAATAGGCCCGCACAGGATTAAATTAAAAGGAATGTTTCACACTGAATTGCTCTGTGTGCCAAACACATAGATTTAGTGAGGACGTTGCATGACAGTCTGCCTCATGATGAGCAACCTTGAAACACTGTCTCTGTTGGCATTAATGTTTTACAAGCAATGTGTCCCTTGTGGCAGAAAAAGGAGGAGAGGGAGAATGGGAGGGGAGAAAGAAGTAAAAGTTTTAGTGCTTTGCAGGGACGGTGGCGATTAATTGAAAGTAATTAAAAATGTGACCGTCTCTCCAGGGATCTGTAAAGGCCTTCTCCCCCATCCATCAGCAGCTATCAGTTCTTTGCCTAAACCAGCAGACTGACAGCGCACTGTGGATAGACATCACTTCTTAAGTACTAATCATTCATCATTCCACTGAGCCGTGATCAAGTCGGAGAGAGTTTCAAAGCTCCGCTGATGAGATACTGTCAGGAAGACTAAACTGAGGCACAACTTGTCCCTGGCATCTGACAAGGCAGAGCAAAGGGAGCTGTTGATGTTTCAGTGCTCAAAGCAGCCTGAAAGCAGTATCCCACTAAAATCAGTCATATAGAGTTCTTTCAAAGCGGCATCGGTGGGAAAAAAACACATGGCTGTTTCTTGTCCTAAATGCTGTAGTTAACCCCCCCCAAAAAAACCCCAAAAAGAATATGTCCTCTAAATGCTCTGGCAATGACTTGAATGAACAAGTCTAACACACTTTCTATTCACTTTCTATACATGTCTGCTTGTTAACAGTGTCTACAACGCTCTACCCTCCGTATCGACATTGCAGCAGCCAATCTCAGCTCCCCACTGCTTGTGTTTGCATTGGTGGGATCCAAAGAGTTGGTTTGCAGAAGACAGGAGGGGTACAGTCACAGAAAAATACAGCTGTTTTGGATGGATGGAAGATTATCTGAGTCCAACGGCCTCCTGTTGTGGGAGACTTAGCTCCTACGATGCTAGACTAATCTTTCCATGCTTGCATTACTACAGACAGCAGTGGATGTATTGTGCCTCTGTCCTGCTCCATCTGTATGCCGTGAAGCACCGCGGGGGATGCATGTAAGGGATTAACTTTAGTTCAAAATGTAATACTAGCTGCTGCAGGAACAGGAAATCACCTGTCTGCTTGTTCTCTTGTCTGTGTTATAGCTACAGGGGTCAACAGTTCATAGGATGAGCAGGCAGTGGAGGAACAGTTTGTTTAATACTGTCACTTTATTTTCCCACGTCAAGACGATGATCTGATATTCCGGCCTTCAACTCCAAAACTTTGAAAAAATCCAATGTTTTGAAAAAACAACACTTTCTCCAACCCAGATGACCACATCCTCTAAAACGACTCAAAGAAAACGTCAAACTGGAGCGTAGCCGTAGTGTGCACGTGCACAGACAACTCTCAAAATGGTCGCCATCTGGTTACGTTTAGGCACCAAAAGTACTGGGTTAAGTTTAGGAAAAGGTCAGGGTTAGTATTAGGGTTGGGGTTAGGTCGTTGTCAAAGTAACAAACACGCAGAAACAAACAAAACAAACAAAAATGAGACCTAATGAACACGGAAACAAACACCGGTTTCGCTTCACTCGGGACTTGGACAGGGGTGTTCAGCGGGAAAGTCCTGTGTTTTGTCGACCCATCTACCACCCCGACCTCCTCCCTACTCAACCTTTCTCGCTCTTTCTACTACCTCACTTAACGCCGGTAGAGGCGCTAATTTAGGAAACACTCTTGTGGGTCATTTTACAGGGTAGGAAGAAATGACTGTGGAGTCGTTCTTTGTAGGAGAACGCTCTAGAAAACAGGTTGTCCGTACAGTGCAAACATGAAGACAATGGAACACATGGTGGTAGTGGTACTAACCTTGGCCTTGCCAGTGCTCTGCAGAATGTGCACCAGAGCACACGCCATCTCCTCCTTGTTCTTGACACTGATCCCGGGCTCAAGCACCGAGCACAGGAGCATGTAGTGGTTGGTGGTGTACTCTGCAAACTCCTTGTACATCTCCATGGGCAGGATGTTCATGCTCTGATAGCGAGCCTTGATTCTGATCATGGGCGCGGAGGTCTTGCCCTTGGTGGGGTTCGGCGTGCTCACTGGATACCACTTCTCTACAAACTGCCGTCCTGTCACAGCTGCGACAGGGATATTGACCAGTCCAATGTAGTTGTTCTTGTCTTTCTTTTTCTTCTTGTCTGTGTCTTTGTAGAGGTGGGCTGTGATGCTCTTGACAGCCGGCAGGTTGTTGAACTCAAAGTGCTCGCCCCAGAAGACATTGTCAGTTTTCAGCTTACAGGTGGTGCGGGCGTAGAGCGAGTCGTCCAGACAAAGTTCGCAGAAGTACTTTTTCTTGGCCGGCAGGTCTTTGGCCTCGATGATCCACAGTCTCAGCATGTTCTCCACCCGACGACTGTTGTCCTGGAAACAGAGAAGGTGGAGGGAAGGGGTTAAAGGTCTTGAAAAAGGATTTTGACAAAACCACACCACCGGAGTCTTGAACAACACAACATTAATGGGACACAGTCACAATTTCGGCAACATTATCAGGCATTTTACATAGGTGAGAGTGACCGACCTGAAATCTACTAAAGAAAATGAAATCGCTGCAGAAACACATCGGTAAGATTCAGATTAGAACTTCAATCTCAACTTCTGACTTTGACTCAAACTTTCCCCCTTTTACAAAAGACAGACAACTTGCAGAAAGTCATTTCAATAGTAGCTCAGTATCAAATCCTCTCTGTTCCCTTTTCCATCTTTAAGGAGCCCAGACATATCACTCCTACATTATTTCACACAGCGGCTCATCCGGTTCTCAAGTCATCAATGGATTTAGCAAAGGGTTGGACGTATTTCTGGCCCGCAATTCAGAGTCCCTTGAAAATCAGCTCTGAAGATGAACTAAAAAGAGCTAATAATTTCATTATTAAAAGATCATACCCTTTCGTGATTACAAGGAAAGACATGGGCCTATGAAATATTGGTAGAAAGTATTCCAATACAAGAGTTACCATCTCCACTTTATTATTATGTCTAGATGTTGCTCTTGTTGCAGTGGCCTGGGTTCAGTCCAGCCTGGTCCCTTTGCTGCATGTCATTCCTTCTCTCTCTGCCCTGTCTTTGCTGTCTCTACTTTGTCTCTATCTCTATCAAGTAAAAAATAATAATAATGATAATAAAAACCAAATGATTCATCCTGTGAGGAATGAGATGTATCCTTTCAGATGGAGCAGGAAACCCTTTTCAAAGCAATGAGAGACACAGAGTTCAAAAGTAAATCTGTGAAGGCTCTCGTAACATCATGAGGCTGTGTGAAGATGAAGAGCATCCCCATCATCTTCTTACAGAAAGCAGAGGGGTTCTCTTTGTCCAACTGTGAGAAAAATTGATCCCCGTCTTCTATAGATGCCAAAGCAGTGGCATTTTTTGACATCGCTCAATGAAGAAGAAGAAGAAAAAAAAAGGTCAGGGCTCTTTTCCACCCTCTAAGAAACAACTATTTGCCTCCAATCTCCTCCAGCAGACAGACAGAGTCAGGTCTCTATCCCTTTTCTTCAGAAACGCCAGACTCCTCCTCCTCCCTTATTCTGAGATCTAACATTCCTCCATCCATTTTTCACAAGATGTCAGGTCCCACCGACACACTATTTCCGAAATGAAAGGTCCCTCTCCCCTGAACTATGTCCATGATTTGTCAAATTCCTCTACCGGATGTCCAGAAATTTCAAACCATCATACCAGTTCCACAGTTTCCATTGTCCCTCCACCTCAAATCCAGAGAAAGATCCTACCATCAAATCACCTCCCTATTCAGGCCTTCCAGAGATAACAGGTCTCTTGTCTGATTCATATCCTGAGTCGACCAGCGCATCCTAACCAGGAAGGACAGCTCACGCTACCGGAGTTAAGTAGCTGTGGAATCAACGATATTTCATCAAATCTGGGGTTTCTTAACGCTGTGACTGGTTGTCTCTACACATGTACCTCTGACTCCTCACAATCAAAGTGACACTATGCAGGGCTTGGGGCAGAGGATGTGATGTCTGAAGATGTGTAGCATCCATAGCATCACAACAAATTCAGATGATTGTCACAAGCTCTCTCCTTTTATTGAGTCCAGCCTCTGAACAGCTGAGCAGGCCTGAGCAGGGTAAACAGATTGAGTCACCTTTTGGCTGCAACATAACTCTTAAAAGTGTTCAGTTTCAGTGCTGATAAGTGAGATTTTACTCTTAATCTTAGTGTTAGATTGCTGATCGATAAACCTTTTCTGTAGTGTTTTCGTTCCAACTAATTTCTTTATGTTGACAAAAGAATTTCAGTGTTTCTCCCTAAATGAAGCCACTCCATTCAGTAAAGTGAGAATGAGACTTGTTGTGATAGCTGGTCATCCATAACTCGATGTTTGTTTATTTTCACTGCTATTGCAAACCTTTGTTAGAGGAGATTCTTCTGGCGCTCACTTAGACGTTACCTGTGTACCTCTGTCTCTGTCAGATTCTCATATATTTACTTTGACTCATCTTAAAACAAGCACGCATTCCCTTTACTAGATAGCACATTTAGTTCACTTTGACCTACAGTCAAAGAGTTCAAAGATGCTCTCATTCATCATATTTATATATTGAAGATAAAATATTTCTTTTCAGTGCTATTGTTAATACACAGCTGAGTTTCAACTTTCAACTTAATGTAAAAATTTATGAAATTGTTATATTGAGCCCATCATGTTTGGGTCAGTTGTCGTGTGACAGAGGAAATGTGAAAGGTCAGCTGTGATTTGCAACAACCTGCCTGAGAAAAGACAGTTAGCAAACTTATCTTAACTCATTTTCATACACCTGCTTCATGATTATCGTGATTATTATTGTTGTTGTTGATGCTGTTGTTGTTATTACTATTATTATTGTAATTTTTTTATTGCTGTTGTTGTTGTTGAAATGAGACATTGTTTGGTGAGACACTTAACACAACCACAGAGACCCCGCTCTCTAATTTGAAAGCATTCCAGTTTTATTCCCAGCTTCTAAGCGTGCAGAAAAACATGGCAGCCGGCACTGCATCTAATCTATCAAAATCATACAATAATTAAAAACTGCAAAGCTGAGATAGAGAGATAAAACATCCCTGCCAGGACAGTTGAGGAGAAAAGGGACTTTAACGTTATTAGGGAACATTTTTTCCAAAGTTCTAATTAGTGAGTAATTTGTGAAATAATGAAAGATGAAGGATGGAGGATGCTGTGAGATTAGCAGCATTTCTTGGCTTGGTATATGTTTGCCCCCTCTCCCTCTGCCGCAGCTGTGTTGTCATGATTAGAGGGTGGTGTCAATGCTGGAGGAAAGCACTCCGGAGGACTTGAGCTCTAGTTCTGGGGTTGAACGCTCACATCCTCGTTCTCCCTTTAAGCTCCATGTCCTCTGCTCTTTAGATTCATTACAACATAAGAACCTGTAAAACCAAAAGCTCCGTTCATATGAGGCCACCTGCTCTGTTCCATAATATGCACTGAGTGGTCTGATTTTAGGACACATGTATCTGAACTTGTTCTTGATGGCCTCAGACTGCCTCGTCCCATCTGTTGCATGCTCACCTTGTTGGGTTGCACCGCTCTCCTCAGGTTCTCCATCCATTTGTCTCTCTCCGCTGATGAACGACAGGAAAAGCATTTGCTTCCCGTGGAGGTGGTGACCTACCGCAGAGACAGAGGGAGGAAGAAAATGAATGTGCTTTTAATAATCAATCTTATGCATGTAAAACAGATGGAGAACATAACAATGCTGGAAGATAAACAGTGCAGACATGGTTTAACTGATCTTAGTTTATAAATACCAGTTTGTCTCTGGCAGCAGAGGCTTACTGACAATACATGTGTGTGTACATGCACGCACGCGTGCACACGCAGCGGAGATGAGGAGGCTGAAGTTGAGTTGGCAGTGTTGAGGAGTGATGTGATTGGACAGAGAAGAGAGATGAGTTGAGATGAGTGCTTGGCAGACAAGGTAATGTCTGGATGAGAAAGAAATGTACAAAAGGAGAGAGAAGAAAGAGAGCAGAGACAGAGAAGTGAACAAGAAACAGAGAATGATGCAACGACTGATGTGGACAATAAAGAATAGTGGAGCCTTCTTGTCTCCACAGTACACTGTGTTATTTATTAGGGCTTACGATATTTTTTACCTTGATCAGGGAGATTAGTATTTAATGACTTCTCTCTCTCTGGTTCCCTGGTCCAAAACTGAAGTTGCTTACCTAAAGTCTGCAATAAAACTTTTGGGTAACACTGTCTATCAGCTAGAATCATTAGAATCACAGTAAAGCTCAACTATAGATACAAGATCATTGGCAATACAGTTAATATGGCTGGACACGCCTACAAGAGGGAGGATGGTAATAAGTGCTAGACTGATTTATTGATTAACCAATATATTGAGCCGATATCTGTTTTTTTCTCTCTTTATCTTTTCTTTTTTTTCAGAGTATCAGCATGTCCTTGATTTACCTTTCTGATATGAAAAAGGCTATTCTCTACTCTCTCACTCTCTTTTTAAAAAAGGTTTGTAATATTATTTGACAGTATCTTTCTCATCTTTGCATTTTAAATTTTGTTTATTCAAACATTTCATTAAAAAGAGATTTGCTCTGGTAATAGTTTTCTTGTTTATTTATTCATGTTCTGCATAGTAATTTTCACATTTAAATGTATTGAATATTGGAATAAAATAATGGCTATTAGCAGCTTTAGCTTAAAAAATGATCAGAATTAGTATCTGTCTTAAAAAAGAAACCTATATTGGTTGAATCCTCATGGTAACATTGTTGCTACTAGCATAAATGTACGTTAGCAACATCAGGGCTAATGTATTAATCTACAAAATACAGCAGAAACTGTAAAGCATGCAGCATGTGTTTTGTCTTGTGGTCTGTGCGTGTGTGTGTGTCCCCTCACCTCGAAGCAGTAGTCCTGTCCGAGGATGCTGCTGTGAACAGGTTTGATGATGACCTCGTCCTCCATACTTAGGTCCAGGGCCTCCACAGCACTGCTGGGACTGAGCAACGACTCGTGGGAGCGAGACTCCTTCAGCCTCGGCATCAGATGAGATCTACGAGTGGAGGGAGGGAGAGAGAGAGAGAGGAAGAGTTGAGTCACCCTGGAGGGACTAAGTAGAGAAAGTGCGAGAGGGAGAGCATATGTACCGTGTGTATTAGCAAGTGTTCGTGTTGAGTGTGAAAGAGAAAATATGTGAGAATGGCAAAGAGAGAGGAGAGGAGGACGGATCTGATGCTCAACTTGCCTCAGAGTCAGTAGGAGATCTGAGTTCTCAGCACAACAAGCTTGCACGCTATCACATTAGCACATGTTCACACACACACACACACTTCAACACACGCTCGCTAATGTATGCTCCGTGACTTTTCATTTACAACTTTCCCTGGAAAACATGAATGATTTTGTGTTACAGCATCACCTGATTTCAGTTAAACTTCTGCGGCAACATTACAAAAAGAGACAGACAAAAAGAAAGCAATGCCTAACATTAATGCAGAACCCACGGATAACAATTCTCATGGTGTACTGTTCTAATGAATTTATTAAGATAAAACTGGAAATGCAAATTTTGCATGTGTGAAATGAAAGGTGGTAAAACAATTGTTTAATTCCTGTGTTTTTTATACCGTTGCCATTTGTTTTGCATTTTTTTAAGACTTCACACGCACCCCCACACATGCAAAAACGCTCCTCTGACAGCCTTCTCCATCACTGTTTTAACTGATTTCCAGCCGTCGCTCAGCCAGAGACGATTAGGAGACGCGTCGAGCTCTCTGCCGCTCGCTGTGCCTGATGCCGCCCTAGTTTCTGTTTTAGAAGTGTCAGAGTGAGTGAGTGCTACCCTCGCCGGTAAATAGCGATAGAGATGGTCCCTTTGTGAGGACAGACAATGCAGGTGAGGGAGGAGATGTGAGGCTGGCGGAGAGCAAAGGCATGAAAGGCGTCTTGTATGTTGCATAAAGCGATGCAACGCTGAGAGCGCCCGAGCTTTCAGTGCAAATTCTTAAGCGCACTGTAGGCTTACACACTGCCATTTCCACACTAGACATGTGTCGACCTGATATAATCCTGATGTGCTGCACGACACATATTATCCAACCCAGCTTTTCGAACCAATCAGCTATGTCAAAGTATTCAGTGTTATGCCATTCTCCACCGCACGTCATATACTGGACTAATAATAAGTGTCATATCCAGTCATATATATGCTGACTCAAACATGAGCCCTTGCTGCCCCTCCATCTCCATTACTATTAACCTTGCCCATGGTTTAATCAGCCTAATAGTGATAAGAGAATGATTAGCTGTGTTAAATATGCTAGTGAGGGATGTGGGCAGCAGCTAGCTAGCTACATAAACATTAGCCCCTGACACTCAGACAAGTCCACTGGCAGGGCGAGGATGACAGCGGGTCAATCGCTGGTGTAATGAGAGAGAACATTATTTTAATAAAGCCCTCTATGGAGGGCTTACACGCTAATCCTATGTATGTGTGTGTGGCGTGTGGTGTGTGTGTGTGTGTGTGTTTCTGCTCTGTGGACTAAAAGAAGAGCATTCCAGGAAAAAGGCAGCAGCCATAAAGACAGATTAGCAACCGCAGGCAGCCCTTTGTACAGTCAATCAGCTTTGTTGTCAAATCCACTGCCCAATGTGAAATGGACAAAGGTCTGATCTCTCTCTCCTTTATATCCCTCTATCTTCCATTCATACCCCCCCCCCTCGTCTCTCTCTCTCACACACACACACACACACAAACACATTTACGCCCACTGCAATGCATAAACAGACACACAAACACTCCAGGGATAGCTTTGCATGTAAGAATCGAGTTTTAGCAGCTTGTAGCCTATTACAAAGCACAGCTGCGGGGGGAAGTGTGCACCTAGCTCTGCTCTGTGATTGGCTGGCTGGGTACTGGGCAGAACAGAGAGTGAATCAAGTGAGGTGGAGAGAGGAGGGAAGCGCGGGGGCTAGCTAGTGGGCTGTGCTGCGAGAGGCTGGATGGGTCACGGCTCAGAACTTTGCGTCTGAACCGTGGCTCGCAATTCACGGACCCGGAGCGCGCATGTTAATGCGGCCGGGCCTCGGCGGGGCCGGCGGATTTATTGAAGGGAACAGCTTTATGCAAAGAGTTTGGCACGGCGGCAGAACAAAACTGCAACTCCCGTTCACCTGCCCCATCGGATTGTGAAGCTGTCAGTCAGCCTGTCATCATTCTGACCCTAAGTGACTTTTTTTTTTTTTTTTTTTTTTTAGAGCGGGTGTTGACTGTAGCTCCATCCCAAAGAAGGATTTTGAAGGATTTGCTGAGGCCTACAGACAGGGGCATCTCTCTGGCTCTGCAACGACAGCATTTGTTAATCATGAGCTGAGTCCCATGAGTATGCAGATGTTCATTCCGAAAAATCAGAACCACATGCAATTTCACTGAGTCACTTCTTTTTAAAGTCACATTTTACATATAAAAAACCCTTATCTGTCAATAAATGCAAAATTTTTATATGAAAATCCCACGTCTGGGAAAGATTGCCTAAGTCTGCTTCATTAGGGTGTGCATCAGTCTTGGTCTGGGCGGGCGTGGTCTCCGCTCCATTTAAACTGCTGCATGCTGGGAGATGCTGTGTCTCTCCGAGGCCTTGGCAAACACAGCGAGGGCATGTAGTCACATGTAGTCGCCAAACAAAAACACACGTGCGGTGTGTGAGCACAGCTGGCTGCAACAGTGACTTAATAAATACCGTTTAATTCAAGCACACGCAACCATGACTGTTCTTCATGCTAGCAATTAGGGAAATGAGTTTGTTCCAATTCGGGGGGTGTCTTCCAGTCAACGGGGGCAACCGCTGCCACGGCTTTTGCTCCGTGTTCGTTTTTGTTTGTTTACTCAGCTGTCCAGTGTGCTGACGATGATGTGTTTGTTGCTGCCGGCGAACAGTTTGCATTTCATCGGAGTGTTTTTTTCCCCCCTCCTTGCCGCAAGATGAAATGGACGCCATCTTTAATGGTTACCCCATGGTTCCCCTCATGAGGTATCAGTGTGAGTAAATAAAGATTTCCTCCCATAAAACCAGCGCAGATTTTTCTCTCTGCCCCTCCCATAATATAAATCTGTCTTTCTCTCCCTAACTCATATCCCATCAGTTTACATTTTTATATCATCCCTTCCTTCATTACATCCTTCTCTAATATGCCGTTTCAACGGGGAAAAACATCAAAGGCGTTCTCAAAATGCTGTTTCACTGCATCTTTAAGATGTGTTAATCAGTGAGATCAGCTGCTGGAGAGTCTTTGGTCGGAATGAGAAGCCAGATTGACGAGGCTGCGCAGAGATTGTGATCTAGATCTTGATTCCAGCGCTCGGTCCAATGGCAGCTACTGTCCTGATCTGGATTAGACATCATCACATACCAGAGGGAAGAGCAGCTACAGAATATATTGATCAAAGGAAATATTGCAGCAAGACATCTGGGAATTTGCACATTGGAATTGACGCTCACAGAAAACGTTGTTCCAGTCAATATTTGAATAAATTATGCTGCACAAGAGACACACAGGGGGGAGGGAGCTGTCTTTCCATGCCCCAACCAGTTCATCACAGGGGATTTACCAAAGCAATATAGGGACGGTTATAGGAGGCAATCACTATAATACCCATATGCTTGTCTTTCTATTTATGCCGGAGCAATCAATGTAAATATTTGATGCTCAGCCCTGGATCCAAACCCCCACACTGACACTGCTATGCATGTAATCATAATATTTTAGCCACAAGTCAGACACTCACAGGAAGCACACAAACATGCTGTACTGTAAAGACGGAAATAGGATGGGAACATTTAGCTAATGAAAACAAGCTGGGTAACCCTTTAGTGTCCAGTGGCCTTTTCCCAGTGTACAAACCTGCCTACTGACTTATGGAAAAGCACTGAAAGCGCACAATGCATAATATACTTACAGCAGTGTATCACATAGCTTCATTTAAACGGTGTTGCTACACTGTAAGGGCATTAAGTATTAGGGAGATTATTATCAGCTACTTACACAACAATACACTTCAAGTACTTTTGCATAGGTTAATACACAGGTTAATGCAATATGGAGTAAAGCCATTATTAAGTACCAAAAGCTGCAGTGTTTGCCAATAGGAGACTCTCTGCAGAAATGCACTGGGTGGAAAAAAAAATAATACTAATAAAGAAATAACCAAAGGGATGCAGTGTGTTTTGAGTAAGGAATGTATTTTATTATTCTCTTATCACTGTCTTTCTTTCTCTCTCAGCACATCACACCAAAAGAACATTAGTGTCAGTAGAAATGGAGGGAGAATGTGAATATATGAATTAATGAATAGCAATGCTGCATATCATCTGTACCGAGCTGTATTAAATTGTACTGCAGTGTGTAACTTATGTTTTATGTAATTTGTGGAGGCCACCTTCTAATAATGGCAATGAAAGACACTGCTGAGCGTGTCAAATCTACTCAGAGCTTCCTATATTCCCCAGTCTGATGCACTGTGGATGTCAGCCTCATCTGCAGATAACAACTGGCATTACATGCAGGGCGTGCTGTCCTCTTCTCCTTGTTTCTCTCTCTCTCTCTCTCTCTCTCATTGCATCCCTTCCCCCAACAACATCTATTCTCAGCAAACGTCCTTCTTTGCCCTTGACAACCCTCCGATGTTCTTTGCTTTTCTCTCTCTTTTCCTCTTTTTTCCCCCCTCCCACCCCCCTGCCCGTCCTCTCTCTTTCATTCTGTGTTTACCTGAGCTGGGGGGGTATAGTTTATGTTAGATGGATTCTTTTCGTCTCTCTGGCACTCATCTTGCCCCTCTCACTCTCTCAGCATGCTGTTTTCTCCCCTTCTCTGCTCTCTCAGCCACCAATCATCCTGTCCCTCTCGGTCCTCTGGGCTTCATTCGGTCCATCTAAATATTTTAGATGCTGTGCAGGAGTTACGCAGCCCTCTGCCGGGCCAGAAACTTGCAGCGGCTCACATGCACAGACAGTGCTATTTAAAGCCCTGTAGTAAAATACATAATTGAAAAGGTCAAGGCATACAGAATAGCCTTTGTCAAGACACTGTCAGAATTACAGGAGATGGTTGCAAAGAGGAAAGCTGTGTTCTGCTCATACTGTATCTATGACACACACACACAAACACAAACATACACACCCATCTCCATCTTGCTTTATCCTGCAGTAAGTAATGATGAAATGCATGGTTTCAGCATGAGCAATCAGTGGTTAGTCCATGCTATCATCCCCCTAAATGTGGGCCTGTTCTCAGAATACGACCATGATTCATTTAGGAATCTATGCCGCTGCGCCGGGCCAAGTCCTCTCAACACAGTCTGAGCAGCAGACACACTTATTCGGCCTTGCTACAGTCTGTTCAATAGAAACCCAGTTAGGAGT
>OMLF01020379.1:19151-30390 GCA_900302615.1 Holocentrus rufus
AGAGAGCAGGGTAATGGATTCTGAGTGAGTCTGGTCTGCACCTAGGAACCAATCCACTCTGTCTCTCCATCCTGTTAAAAGAATTCATCTGATAGTCTTTCTGGGATTGGATCTGATAGAGTCTCATACCTTGGGCCCATAACGGCGTCGGAGCACTTAGACCTCTAACACGCCGCCTTGCTGGCTAGCTGGCGGAAAGGGACCGCGCTGTGTACTGATAGCTCAAAGATAGGCTGAATTAATGTACTGCAACACCAAATAACAGGCCTTTACAACTCCACCCCACAGGGCGGTCTTTTCCACTACAAAGACATTCAGTACGACAACAATAACACCGCTGCACAGTCCAAGGGAAGTGGTCTTAGGAGCCACAGAGGCAATAATTGACTGTTTGGCGCCCCCCTCCCACATTTAATATCCACCGAATGCAAAAGGACGCTAATTACCCAAGTCAAACCTTTATCTAAGCTTTATCTGTAATCTAAAGCAACAATGGTTCTCTTGTGCATCCTTTCTGTAATTACGGCGCCTGATGTTAAGGCCGCCTGCTGACACTGTTTGCAGAATGAAAATTATGCCGTGCTCAGTGTTGACACTGCACTTTGCTTCGCTTTTAGATCAGCATTTACAACAATCGATACAACCCTTCCACGGACTGGCTTCCAGACACTATTACTTCTTTTTTTTTGGTTAACTTTTTGCTCACTCATGGCGCGCTCTCTCCCCAGCAAACGCACTCTTGACAGCTGCAGCAGACATGCAGTGGACGCGGTGTGTGAGTAAGTGTGTGTGCGAGTGGGGGCGCTTATAAACAAGTCAATCCTGGGTTTTTTTTGTTTTGTTTTTTTTATTCAGAGCGTGACATGTACCTTGCATGCACCAGTCATTCGCAAATATATCCTTATCCGCATAAAAAAAAGAAAGAACCGGGAGAAGAATAGGCTACTTTGCAGCGCGTCCATTTAGCAACACATTAGCACTGAGATGATTAGATAAGAACTGAAGTACAGTGGCAAGACAAGAGCTTTCCAGCGCTGTACTTGAAGTCATAGTAAAGTGGGTTGATTGGGTAAAATGTACAGTACAGTAGCTTGATTCATTAACTGCTCCTCAGAGCTGATTGAATGAGGAGTTTGGCTTGGAGATGGGGCTGGAGCCAAAAAGCTCAAGCCTGCCAGCCACACACACACACCTGGGCACAAGCACAAACATCAAAGCAGAAAACATCAGACGCAGCAAAAAAAAACCCCAAAAAAAAAACCACATACACACACACAATCACGCAGTAATTGTTCAAGCTTGATTATAAAACACATACACTGCGGAGACAGGCAGCCAGACAAATAAGCAATTATTCATGCATCAAGCCTTGCACAATGAAGCAGCCATTATTCCCAATGCCTTGGCACCGTGACTCAATAGAACGGACCACAGGCCGCGATGAGACAACTATCTGTCTGTCACACCGCGGCGTAGTCTGTCACCGGCCTGATAACTCATTTGATCCAAAGCAGATGTGTTTCGTCCCTCTAAAAGCTCGGCGTGAATAATGAGTCACTATCAGCTCACAGCAGAAGTTAAAATGTGGCCGCAATTAGTGTCAGAATTTTTTTTTTGCCGACTCATCTCCCTGTCTCGCCTGCTATTTAGCGGGACAATTGCGTCCTTGCTTTGTAATCCCGCGAAAAGGTGTGCGTTTGTGTGTATGTACCTGCCATCTGCCGATTGTCACATCTGCACTGGAGTGAACAGTTGGGCGAGAGGGAGGGAGAGAGGGAGAGAGAACAAGCAGCAAAACAAACGTCTGCCCCGTGGTGAGAAAGACAGAAAGAACAGTGGGCGAGAGGAGGCGAAGAGGGAAGAGACGAGGGGGGGGGGATCCTGTCAGACGCTGCTGGTGCAGAACGGGAGGGATGTGTAAGCCGAACCGCTGACATGTAGATGTGGGCCTTGGAGCCCAAATACTGTTCCGCCAATCAGGCCGGCTGGAAGATCTAGGCAACGGCACAGAGCGGGAGAAAACCTCGCTTACTAAGTCAGAGGCAATGCAGAGAGAAAAGGATCTCCGGAGACAAAGGGGGAAGTTGAGGGGAAAAGTGAGCTAGAGATGCAGCGGCTAATGCGACAGCTCCACCACCGTAACCTCTGCCAATAACCCTTAGAGGAAAATCTCCACACATCTAAACTAGCCCGGCGCTCTCAATCGAAACCTCTCCTGCTCGTCCATACGTGACCTTGGAAAGCTCCGCCTCGCTGTGCCAAGAGGCCATGAAAGAGATAAGAGAGAAAGAGAGGAGGGGAGAAAAAAGAAAAGTACATTAAAGCAGATGGACAACATAAATGAGTGGGCACAATCGAGTCGGTGTCAGTTCATATCCAGTGCATTAGCGCTTTGCAGCACCTGCGCTGATTGCCGGCGCTGGCACGGGCTCTTTGGCTCTCAGGCTCTTACAGCGCCAATGGCCTAATGCACACAAGACAAAAGGGAGATTACACCAGAGAGACACTGCCCCGGGCACCACTGCACCAAACAAGAGGAGAAAACGGAAGGCAAGCTCTGGTGTCGCCACTTTCACGGTGAATGATTAAAAAGAGAAAGAGAAAACATCCTATAGAGCTTGATTGAGCACTATAGATGGGAGGGCATGTTCGCCCCGAGGTGCAGCAGAAGCCACAAAGATGGTCATGCATTTAACATGGAGGAAGGAAGCTTTTTAGGGCAGGAATGAGCCGCATTCAAAAACACACAAGCGCTCGCCCACGATGACACGAGCACGCCGAGGAAAGCGGTAAACTAGCCGTGCTGTAATATCATCGGCTAACTGATGAGCTCCTCTAGGCACCATTTTAGTTGGGCATGTGGGAATGCCCAGCGCGCAGCGGCGGCGGGCACAGCGCACCGTGAGAAAGCCTGGCTGGCAACCCAGGTCAGGTGGTTGGGTAACAGCTGCTGGAAGAGCCGGCAGAGTCACAGAGCCAGGTTGTCGGGTAAAACAAGAGTCTCGCACACACACACACGCGCGCGCGCACAAGCTTTCACAGCTTGATTACAGTGAGAGCCGAGACTCCCCGCAAGGCAGCGAGGTAATTCGGTGTAACATCTGCGAGGACACTCGCTGTGGGACACCGATGCGGCGCGGCGAGAAGCTGCTCTGGAGCGGCGTGGCTGGGGCTCCTTTCTTGGGCCGCTGAGGTCATATGTTGAACGCAGGAGAACGGAACAGCTGGGCACTAATACTGCCTCTGGAAACAGAATACCTCACCAGCAGCTGCAAAACATAGCATGCCAATTAAGTGTGATAATCTGTGAAAGTACTATTTAGTTTCTAACATTTGAGATGATTTCATGAGGCACACATGCATCGGTTAATATTACTCATTATTATTCCCAGCCTCTGCAGGATGTGATGCATGTTAGATATCCTTCTTAGTCATCCTTCTTCTGGGCTAACATAGCTTCTATGGCAGAAAAGTGCTCTGTGTGTGTGTGTGTTCATGTGTGCAATTTACAGTGATTACAGCAGGGGGTAAAGAGATCAAAATCAGACAACTCCTGAACAAGAGCGCTGCCATGCTGTGCAGGTTATCGAAGAGGCTGTAATGAGGTCAAAGGTCACGCTAATGAATGACCCTCAAGGAGTATTCAGGGTCACAGGGCAGAGGTTGAAGACTTTATTAATGATTGCCAGCCTTCTGGGAACCCGTCCTGGCTGTGTGAATGGCACACCCATTAAAAAACACTGAATGGTTATGGTCTCGTTTTTGAATATACATGAAGCAGCGCAAACCCAGACGGTCTGTCTTTGTCGTGCAGCCTGCTGAAATACTCTGGAATCTGTCTAATGACTTGGTGTCTCTGACCTATTTTGACCAGTCAAATACACACACACACACACACACACACACACACACACCCGCAAGGACACTACAGCAGAAGCAAAAATATTACTCACAAATACAGACAGAAGACAGATGCAAAAAATAGAGTGAGGTTGGTACAGAGATGGCAGAAGTATAAATAATATTGTGACTATTCACTATTGTGTGAGCAATGCCACACAGACCACTGAATTATGTTGGCTTAAAGGCACAAATAATGGAAGATGAGTAATTTATTGTACTGTAATATATTATATTATATATTATAGTGCTTATCTCATGAGAAGCAGTCAGAAAAATTTACAGGTATCTAGTATCTGTCAGGAGATCATGTGTTTGGTTGGGTGTGTCTGTTTGTGTGTCTGTCCGCGGCTAATCTCTCAAACCACAGGTCCAATCAGCCAAAACTTTTTGCTCCTACCGCTCCCTCTCTCCATTCAGCGTCTAGCTTGTTCGCTGTCTCTTATTATGTCTCGTATTACTGGACCTGTTTTATTTTTATTTTAAACTCCAGGACGTGTTGCATTTTCTGTGCAAATTTAAAAAAACACTGCTGATGAACAAAGTTAACAGAACATAGAGCAGAACAACCCTGTAAAAAGTGTCAGAAGCTGATGTAATTTGTCAACAAGCGGGGGTTAAAGTAGGTTAAATAGCCTGATACTACACCACTGTAAAAAATGAAGTATAAAACAGTCGTCGCCATTTCATACGTCAGCAGACTAATTTACCTCATCTCCTCAGGTCTTTGGACGAGGGACAACATCAAAGCCATCATGGAAAACCCCTCTCACCCTCTCTACAACAAGTTGTGACACAAAGCAATAACAACTATCTATTTTATATAGACATTGTGTCCCCACACACGCCTGGAAGAGAGCTGCACTCCACTGAGTGCACTCTTCTACTTCCCTCTGTGGTATTTGAACAGGAAATAGGACTTTTGACCTACTAGGTAAAAAGGAGAGAAGAGGAAAGACCTTTCTTCTTCACCTCGGCTACTCAAAACCTATTTTAACCTTAGAGATTCAATGTTAAGAATCTAAATTGCTTGCTTAGTTGGGTCAATGGGATGAACCAGCGAGAGTTTTATATGCTCTGTGTCTATTTTCAATGTCCAAGCAGGCAAAATAATATTTAACAAGCTAATTCCTGATTTATTTTTGTTGTTTTGAAATATTATTCTGGATTTATGAAGCCTGGGTGGCGACATGATAGGAATAAACATTATTTTGTTCCTACAAATAACTTCTTTGTACACACAATTGGTGGGCTACACACATTCAAACGTATATCCATACATTCATATATTAGTATCTGTGTGTTTGTTTTTGTACAAATTTTTATATATTTTTTTTTCATTTGTATAATATTGATAGTTCATAATATACAACAGCAAGTATAAATAGAACCTGGTTGCTCTTACATTATCGCATTTATAGATGGGCCCGCTTGAGTAACTGTTAACAGCTTTTCTGTGGCTGTAACCTGCAGAGCCTGTCTCCATTCATCCATTCTGCCAGTACATTAATCAGACCTAATGAGGGATTGTTAGCTAGGTGCTTTGCCATCATACAGGTTAGATGCAGTTGGCTCTTAAGTAAGTGTTTGCGGTAACTGTAGTTTTAAAAGCGAAAAATGAAAAAATGCTGACAAACTATCATCAAAAATGATTGATTCAACATTTTAAACCCAAGAAAACCGCTTGTGACAGAAGAAACATCCTTTGCCTTTTCTCTTTGTAATATGAAGCACCCACAGCTAGATCCACTCAACATAATACTGAGTTACAAGATACCTCATTAATTCTGTGCTGGGAAAAAAAAAAACGCAACGGAGAGGAGAGTGGGCTGGTGACAGAACAGAGAGGCAAAGACAATACACTTATCACTGGGTGGAAACAGTAAGACCAGAATAGCAGGAACTCTGGCTTAACTGGGCCAATGCCTGACCAATTAACGTGTCCCAAGTCAACGTCTGGCTCCAGGCCATCAAGTAATTCTCATTGTCAAACTGATGGGCAGCAGGGTGGCCTAGTACTTTGAAAGACCGTATCTCAACAATGTCCGTAAGCCTCCGCCCTGCTAAAGTGCCCTTGAGCAAGATGCCAGCGACAGGGACAAAACTCTGCAGATGAACCTGACCTCCGACCTCGTTATGGAGGAGGGCCATCGAAAAGACAATTTTCCTACAGGGAGCAAAATGTAATACAATATTATAATGCTAAATGTTATTTTATGTCATTGATTTACTAGTTCTTATAATACTATCGCTCTCACATAAACACACACACACACATACAGGCAGAGACAAATAAATGCACAACAGTTTTCCACTTAACCTTTAGCATTTCCCCTTTTTAAGTCATAATTAGGCATTATGGGTTTGTACTTCCTATGAATCAATCATGAACATATTAGTGTATGTTAACCACACAGCTACACAGAGACAGCTATGAAGTATTTAGGAAGAGACGGTACAGTATCAGTGAGTATGAATCAACCACAGCTGCCAAGGTTGTGGAAATGGTATGTACATCTGTGTGTGTGTGTGTGTGTTGTGCATGACTGTGAGTGTGTATGCACACGTACATGTGTACCCATGCATTCATGCATGTTTGCGGGGCAAAGCGGACCAAACTAAATAAAAATACTGCATAAAATTGTTACTTTATTTTACTTTATTCATTACGAATTGAGGAAAATATAAATTAGTTACAAGCAAGCAGCCTTTTTCACTTGGACTGTTACATAACTGTTAAGTGCTTGGGGAACTGATAGCAATATGTGCAGAGGAGCTGAGGAGATGAGAAGTGTTTTTTTTTTTTTTTTTTTTTTTTTTACTTCTTGACCTGAATATTAAAATGCCCTATGGCATTGGACAAAGAAATAGACAAACGCTGAAGTTTACAAAGAGAGAAAGAGGGCAGAGACTTTCTTCCCACGCAACATGGCACAACTCAGATGGTAAAAGCAACTATCATCTCATCATCTCTCCAAACACTACTTTTTCCACTTCATTCGTATTTTGCAACCGCTTCAGTCAGAGCTTTATTAAAACTATATTTAGACAAATGGCACAACCTCTTTGACAAACAATCACCTCTAAATTTTAAGGCATGCTGTCAATACGGAGGTCGTATTTGCACTCCGAGGCTACGATTTGCCTCAAGCGCTGAATATTTTCCATGTTCAAGTCTCAGCCCGTCCTCGTTTTTCTCTCAAGACTTGCCTGTCCGACTACTCAGCTCTCCTTCACTTTTCAAAGTTTCTGATGAACTCTCCAGACCTACCTCAACACTCATATTTCACACAGCTAATTCTTTATGACTTTTATGTAGCAGAAAAATGATTCAATGAAGTCAGCAGTGGGTGGATGCACAGACAGAGGTTACCACAAACCAAACTGTGCGCAGCTGGGCTGCCCATCCACAGGAAGCGCACCATTGAATAAAATATGAAAATATTTAACACTTACGATTTACTGAATATGTGAAACATGGTCCCACCGAACCACTCCGGGCTGTTTCCCCAAAACGCACGGCTTCAGTTTGGGTTGCATTCCTCACTATAGCGGCCGATCGGCGCGGCTGATCTCTGTGTTTTCCCGACTATTTTTGAGTCTCTGGGAATGTGTGGCTAGAGCCTCTGCCCTTTGAGTTACACCACGCTACTCCCAAAGGATGTCTGCTGCTTCAAACACACCCCTCTCCACATCCCATTTAAAAAGATAGCGCTCTTATTTCGCCTGTTTCTTCTCACCGGGTCACAATGTATGGTAATAATGGTATTTCAGTCTAATGAAACAGAGGCACTCTTAGATGAATATTCCACTAACTAACACTAATACAACTAAAAACTGACCTTTGCTGTAAATCACTACAGGGAATTATAGTGTGTCTTGTTATACTGTTATATAATAACAGTACACTATAATTATGCTGTTATAATGATTTTGCTGTGGCTTTGTTGTACTTTTTTGCCTTTTTTTCTGCTATGACATCACTGTAATACTCCTGTAACATCCCCATAATGGAGTATTACAGGGTGTTACATCCAGCTTGTGGCTGTGCTCTGATATATGTACAGTATGCTTTAGTAGATCTTGTTCGGGTGGATAATAGATAGAGAAATAATGAATTAAATGGGCACTTTTGACAGCCACTAGAGGGACACAATTACAATGAGCTGTAGACCAAGAAGAATTCATATTAGTCATAAGTTCAAAAGAGGGACAAATTATGTATAAATTTGCATGAGACTGGATCTCTTCTGAGAAATGACGCAGAAATCTGTGTTTCTAGGTGACGCCGGTCCTGTACGAAACATACGCTGTTCTTTTGTCGTTGTCAGATCTGTCACCCCTCTCTCCCTCTCCATTTTCTCATAGGCTGACATAAGCTTTGGCCTGGCAGACAGGAAGTCACCCTGCATCCTCCCTCCTTATTTCCCTGTATCAGGAAACAATGGCTCAGCCCTCAGCAGCGCACTCGGTGGGAAAAAAGCTGGGACCTCGGACGGAGAGAGGGACTCCAGGAAAAGAAACGAGGAAAAAAAAAAGAGAGAGGAGAAAGACACAAAAGAGGGAAAGAAGGAGGGTAGAACGGAGAAAAGGAGGCCAGCCAGGTTTAGGGAGTAGAAGCATTGCCAGATGTGTCCCATGGTTGTTTTCACATAGCTGGAGACCCTCTGAGGAGACGCTGATGTCAAGGCTGAGACATGCTGTCAGAAGAACTCCCCTCACAGTCACAGGAGGACATTTGGGGAGTGTCACGGCTGGACACAGCTTCACTACAAGTGGATGTTTTGTTCTTACAAGAACCAGGGCCCTGGAGATGCCTGCCATCTCCCATAAAACAAAAGTCACTTGCAAACATATCCAGTGGTTCACCAGCAGTTGGCACTGATAGTCAAATGAAGCAGTTCCAGCTCAGTATTTCTGATTGCAAGCTATCTAGAAAAGAGAGGACAACTTCGGCTCAACCATTCACTACTGCAGGCACAATATGTAGACATTACGTAGACATCATATTACGTAAAGAGACCTACATGGAAGGTAACAAAGCCGGTGGCAACCATCTACCTCAATGGACTTCATTGTGAGCTGTACTGTAAGACTTGGAATCTTGGAACCAAACCCCAAGGAGCTTTAACTGTATGTTACCCATGATGCTATAAAACAGAGCCTTGACTTGCTTTTATCATAAGTAAACAAGACCTGAATGCCTTGTTGTTTGTCAGACTGGCTGGTTAAAGGTTAACTACAAAGCCAAGGCAAAGCCTGGAGACTAAACACTCAGGGGTATTTCCTCATTCCTCTGGGCTGGGTCATGATAATATCATACAGCAAAGGCTTGTTAGGACTCTGTGGACTGCTATAAAATGTAACATGCTACTGGGCAAGGATATTCTATATATGGAAACTTGTTTGTAATCACTGCAGCAGAAGCGAAACACAGAACAAATAGCATATCTCTACATCTTCACTATTCAAGGAAAACATTTTGAACAATGGTCTACTGTGCTCAGTGAAACATCTGGGTGCATGACTTCTCACATAAATATCTTTATACATTTTATCTGTTTACGTGTGCATGAGTGCACGCAGCAGTATGTGCAAAATATTCCAGTGCATGCATGACAGCACACACACACAAAAAACAAAAAAAACGTGCGTTTGTATTCTGTTGCTTTGTGAGAGAAATTCATGCCACATCGTGCTAAAGGAGTGCGTGAGCGGGAAAGTATGAGGTCATGGACAGCAAACGGACGGGGTCATGAGAGACGGTGTAGGAGACAAGGCTCTCAGGGCTAAATGTCTGCCTGTACAGTCCCTTAAGGGCCTCGCCTCTGAGAAGTTATTCCCCTGCTAACCACTAACCTGTTTAGCAGAACAGCACTCGCCTGCACAGAGGTAAAGACAGGGAGCGAGCGAAGCACAGAAAACAGTCTCCATCCATGGATACATTCCAGGCAAGCTCCCACAAGCCTCCATTGCGGAGAGGTGGGTGGAGGAAGGAGACAGACTGAGATATGTTAGTCAAATAGAGATGTTGAGAGAATACTGAGAGGACGAGCAGGACTGAGAGAGAAAAAACAGACGCACAGACTGACAAGACACAGAAAGGGCAAATCGAAATCACAACAAGCTACACAGTGACTCAAGAAGTAAGTAAAAAAAAAAAAGTATAGTATTGCACTACTATAAAAGAGGACTGCTAGATTGTGAAAAGGAGAATCAGTAGTTGATGCATTACGAATCTGGGCAAAATATTATGAACAGCTGATGAGTTGCAGCCCCTTTTGCATATTCCACATCTCAATTGTCTCAAAGCTTAAAGGAATACTCCAATGTTTTGGGTAAAATACGTTTTTTCAAATTTACCCAGACTGAGACAAGATGTTTGATGCCATTTTCACCTCTGTATGTCCACTGATTCAGTTCCTATGATTAGTATTTCCTGCTAGCTTAGCATAAAGACTTCATATAAAGAGTCTACAGGCATTAGCTAGCCTAGGTCCATAAAAGTGAAAAAATAAACCTTGCAGCAACTCTGACGCTGTCTTATTTACATCATGTATCATGTGTGTTACACTGTAATGAAATACATGTCTTTGACTTTTTCTTTTTTTAAATGTGAGTCATTTTAGGAGAAGTTAGATGGTAGGAAGTATAACCTTTGGACACATATTCAGTGTTTATAGTTCCTACCATCTAACTTCTCCTTAAGTGATTCTTGTTTTTCTTTGTTGTTTTTGTTTCTTCCAAGATGTATATTTCAAATACATAATACATTGTATAAATAAGTCAGCTTCAGAGCTGCTGTTATGTCTTTTTTCCCTTGTTTTTTTCACATTGATGAGGCTAGGCTAGCTGAAGCCTGCAGTCTTCATGCTAAGCTAGCATGAAATGCTAACCATCGGAACTGAACCAGTGGACATACAGATGTGAAAATGGTATTTACCATCTTGTCTCAGTCTGGGTAAGTCGGAAAGGGGGTATTTTGCCCAGAACCTTTGAGTATTCCTTTAAAAATCCTTTTCTAACTCTTGTGGTTCACATGATCTACATCTATTCTTTGGCAGTCGGTGTAGCTTTTAAGAGGGAAATTGCTTAAGAATAATGGCTATTACCTAGATCATCTGTTGACCTCATGAAAAGAGAAACTGTCCTCAGTACTTTGCACAGTGATTGTACATCACCAGCTACCTCAAATAAACCGAAAATGAAAAGATAAACCTCTGCCAGGGACAGCTACTCCCTGTCTCCCCCTCCATCTGAGGGTGTGAGAAGGAGAGAGAGAGAGAGAGAGAGAGAGAGAGAAAATTAGAGGAGAGGATTTGTGCGACTGATGCTTGTG
>OMLF01020380.1:0-22180 GCA_900302615.1 Holocentrus rufus
TAGCAGCTACTATGATGGATGTGTGGAGCGGGGTGGTGGTGATGTGACATCGGCAGAGCACAACCAACTATTGTAGTTCATTGTGTGGTTCAAAAATCTGAAAAAGCACATCAGTTTATGGTAATTATTGTGTTAAATAAACATATACATATTATAAGCCTTTGTTTGTGACAGTGTTTATTTTCTTACATTTTTGACAAACCAGGTGGAAAAATCCAATCTGTCGAGGGAACCAATGGTTGAAGAAACTTGGCCTACAAAACACGTTATCACTAGAACACTCTGTTCTCCGGGAGACCATGACAGAACCATATAGCTGCTGGGAGACTTGTGACTGAAACTGAAACTGAAAAGCCTCTGTAACAGCC
Organism: Holocentrus rufus; assembly: GCA_900302615.1. NCBI lineage: Eukaryota > Metazoa > Chordata > Actinopteri > Holocentriformes > Holocentridae > Holocentrus > Holocentrus rufus. The sequence continues at coordinate 369 of OMLF01020380.1, forward strand.
CAACAAAACTGAACTACATTCCTCCAACTTTGTCATAGCCAAGAATGTAACATCAGATAGTTCCGTGTCTTACACATTTGTGCAAGGCTGCTGGCTTAGAAGACTGGCATGCACGTAACATATTCACTTGCATTCACTTATACAGTTTTACTCACGCACATGCACACACTCAGAATTGCCCTCCTATTGAGACTCATAGATAACACACAGCTATAATTAAGTTTACTGCACATGGTGTGTCTATCAGCTGATGCAATTCAGATGACATGCATTCCACGTTCTCCAAAACAAATGTGAACTAAATGTTACTCAGCAGCAAAGACAGTTACAGTAAATAAAGGGGCAGACTGACCCCTTAACATTTAAAATATTAGAATTACATTAGGATTACATCCATGTCTGTGGACTCCTCAATAATAAGAGCAGACTTAATATACTTTATTTCTTATTTTGAAGAACAGTGATACTGAGGTCCCTCAGAGGGTTCAATGAGAGTCCTCCAACAAAATGAGGTATAATTTAATGTCACTATAATTTACTTTATTAGAGATGATGACTGTTAGACCGTATAAAAATTACAATTTACATTAGAACTTTCACTCCCTCTATTATTATTCCCTCTTGGACGGTTCGGTTCGACCAGAGATACTCTATATAGAAAGGTTGCAGTAGTATTGCACAATCGCCTCACGCTTTGTTTACACCGCCATCTTGGTTCATTGTCAGTTGGAATAGAGTATGTGCACCAGCTACTGTTAGAGGCAAAGAAACGTTACAAAGAGAAAAAGGACATTATTGGATATTGAAGACGGAAATCGTTGGATTTGATCCATACACACTGAAAGCAAAATACTTTGATGGTTGTGAGCAAATGATTATGAAGACATTTAATTATCTGGTTCATCAAACGTCACGGATAACCCTGAAGCAAAAGAAAGCAACTAAAAGCCTGGAGACTAACAATGTTTTTCTGGCCTGGTACAAGAACGACAGAGGATAATGTGTGGATGACATATTTTGGTGTTTTCATGGGTATGTACAAGTATAAATGTGATGCTAAATCTTATTTGCTTTGTGTAATGCTAACGTTAAACCGATATGTTGCTCTGTACTGTAACCCTGTACTGTACGGTTGTATACTTCCTTGTCCAAGACACTTATGAACACTGTGTGTTTGACTTCGGTGTGATTGTCATTTAACAGAAAGCTATTCATCCACACCTCTCTTCAAATGTACAACATGAAACAAAATCATAATGACTTAGCTGGTGTTGAGGAGGAAAAAATCCTGTCTTTTTGTGTTTTATTGTTTGTTTTAATTTATTGTTTTAATGTTTTGTTTTTCATTTGGGCTTTTACATTTGGGTTCAATAGTCCGTACAATAATTACAAACAGTCTCATTCAGATGTAATGACAGACTGGAAAGACAGGTTGGTTAAGGCACAGTATATTTTTGCTGGTATGCAGCCATTGCCTGCGGCACTTGCCAGAGAAAACTTCATCTCTCCTTTACCTTTGTCTCAAACACTGTTATTGTTACACACCCAACCCTGACAATAACATGAGCGGACCGGGGCCTTGGTTCAAGTGTGTGAGGCCACATGCAACCCTCCTGTGGACAGATATTCCACCTACAAGAACATGTGATGCCACCTCTGGGGGGCGACAAAGAGCTAAACAGAGCAAACTGAACAGCAGCCAATGGGGCTATTCCATAAAATCAGCTCTCTAAATAATATTTTATTTTATTTATTTATTTAAGACACTAGTTAAGAACATACACATTTCTATATGCTTACATGATTTTTCTTTTTTCTTTTTTTCTCCATTTAATTTTTTTTTTTTTTTTCATTTCACCTTTTTTCTAACTTTGAAGTTAAGTAAGTGGGGATTTAAGGGAAAATCAAGGTTTAATTAAGCAACATGGTCTGGCTCCTAGCTATGTTGCTGACCTTTTAAGTATATTTATACTTAATTTTTTTTTTATTTAAAAGCCAGGAAAAAGTCTGCCGCCCGCCTCACCACCATCATGTATTCACTAACTAGCTGACATGCTATAAAAGATGAAGCGTAGATAGAGTAAAGGATGGAGGGAGGGGGAAGTAAAAACTAGAGCCTCCCCCTCAGGCTGAGTAGTTCCTCCTCCCTTTACCAGCCCACCCACTCAACCACACACACGCACACACACGCTCATGCACACACACACTGTCTCTCTCACACAGACAGCCACAGTGAGACAGTCATGGCAATGAGAGCAGACGTTTGAAGCTATGCTCTCTCCAGCTAAGGTCTGCTGAGCTGAAAAAAAAAACAGGGGAAAAAGTGAGAGGGAAGAAGAAAAAGAAAAAGAAGAGGGAAAACTAACTGAGAAGAGCAGGAGGAGACGATGAAAGGGGAGCAGAAAGAGAGGAGGCTGGAAAGAGTGAGGCAGAAGTAGTGACAGAGTGGCAGGCAGAGAGGGAGAGACTTTACAGGAGCTTCAATGGTGGCAGAGGAGGAGGTTTAACTGTACTTTTTTCTCCTCGCACGTGGACTGGACTCGCAAACAGCCCGGTAAGTGAGCCACACGGGGTGTATGTGCTTGTGTGTGTGAATGCTAAGTGAAGTCGGCTGTATAATACCTTACATTGTTCAAGGCTAAAGGTGTCAGCTTGCAGTAGTAGACTGACAGAGAGAGAAGGGGGTTGGGGGGACAGGGGGGTAAGTGTCAAGATGATGAACTCAGACAGGTAAACACTCCCTGAACACAGGCCACTTCTTCACCGTGTCCCTGTTGAGATGCTGTCGAGCCAGATCCTGAGTTCACAGGTCTTTTACTGCCAGCCTGCAGGGCTGAATCACCGCAACCATAAACTCAGCAGGCTGGGATGGAGAGAGAGAGAGGAGTGGAAGAGAGGCAGTACCCTGCCATGGAAGCAAAGTGGGGGGGACAGAAAACTTTAAGAGGTTTTTAGGATTATAGAGTTACTGGCATCAGTACCAATCAAATGGTCTTGGGAAAGTACTTCAGAAATGATTGGCGTCCTGCCTCAGTGGTTAATGGCACAATGGAAAAGATAAATGGACCACCCACAGACCAAATTTAAAAGCATTGCTAATGGGGCTGATCTCAGCCTTTTATTAAAAATCAATTAGGGCGTCGCTCCAGTGGCTCACTGTGCAGAGTGTGTGTACCACATGTTGTTGCCGCAGTGGTGCCGGTTTGATTCCCGGGCCCTTTGCTGTATGTCGTCCCCTCTCTCTTTCCACCCTACCTACATTGTCACTGTCGAATAAAGGAGAAATACCAAAAGAATAATCTAAAAACAAAAAAATCAATTCTCTTCTGTTTCGATGCGTGTGATGCAGCTTGTGTGAGCCCATATCAGCTGTGTAATTGTTCAATACTACACTGGCTGTCAAAAGTAGAGGTGTAACAATTTGAAACCGAAAACCATGATCCAGCCATCCTTATATGTCCTTGCACACTTTGTTTTTGCATTATTCAAAATGAAAGTGCACACATTCATGATGTGTGGAATCAATGTTTCCACAATTCTGTTGCTTCGTTGTGCACCGTTACAGAACATTTGCATTCAACTGTTTGTGCTGAATTGTTGGTAGGTGACTAAATTAAAAAGAAAGACCTTAAATATTGTGTCAGTTCAATTGTTCCAAGCCTAATCTAAGCCAATCAATCAATGACAAAGGTGAGCCATTATAGCCCTATTCAAAAGGAAGTACTGAAAGGTGAATTTATCACTCTGATTCATTTCCCAACAAGTACAGTTTCAGTGTCCTACCCATACTTACATGAATTATTGGAATATAATAGCATTGTCAGTTTAAGTCAGTTTAAGTGTTTTAATATTTGCACAAATCAGCTGCTTTAGTCCAGTATTGGCCTTCAAAACTCACATAGGCCTGACATGAGAGAAGCCATCATCCTCTTGACAATAGCATGAACAGAAGTGTGAAGTTAGTTGACATTTTACTTCTATCCAAGAATCAAATGTCATGTTCTTGTTTCACATTTGGTTTTGTACTGTAGGTTATGTGTTAAGCTTCAGGAAGAGGTGCATAGAAGAGTGTTCAAAGAGATGCCAGGTCCCTCTCGCTCTCAGGCCGTGTACATGGATGCAGATCTCTTTGGAAAACTTTATTTCTCCATTTTTGGAATGTAAATCTACCCACACGGGAGCATGTTTGAAAAATATCCCTGTTCACACGAGAACACAAAAGGTGCATGTGCAAAGACACAAGAACAGATACGGTTGAAAATGTCTTTCTAATGTCCAAAATTGTGCAGAAAACAAAGTCTGATGACAAAAACAAGGATGAGTGTATGATAGTGATGAGCTCAAGCTCCTACCCAAAGTTACAAATGAAAACAAATTCAAATGGAACCTCATTGTCTGTATTTCTTGTGCTTTCTTTCTCATTTGTTTCTCCAACCCTCTAACAGTGTAGATGACACAGATACTCAGCTTTCCTTAAATACTCCATCCCAAAGGCCAGCTACACTACTAGGAACCCTAATGATGCAGATAACCTAAACACTCCACTTACTCACTGAGCAGCAAGCTGGAAGCCCTGCTGCCAATATAAATGAAAGATTTCACAGTATGGTGGTAACAAAAGACAGTTTAAATACACATTTTGCTAATATTTATGCTGGCAATCACGCCTACAGTACAGTTGCTTTTCTTTGGTGCACACCACAGTGGAAAAGTTGACTCAAATGCATTTTTGCATTTGGCTCATTTAAGTTCACATTGCCATGTTACAAGCAAACCGGGGCTTGTAAATGAAAGGCACACGGACAGATTTAGAGTTTTGTTAAGCTGTCATCCAGCCAGGTGAAAATGAATCTGATTTTGGTCCCTGATGAGCCGCTCTAATTTAACTTCTCATACAAGTTAAAACACATGAAGAAACAGCTGAAACATTATCATCAGTCCAGACTGTGGTTTTCCCTCATTTCCAGTTGAGGAACTGCTTGTTATCAGATGCCAACATCTGTCTCCCTGCTTTTTCCCTGCACAGTAGTCGGCTGGGCTTACATTCCCACTCCTCACAGTCTACATACAGTTGTCTCTGAAGAGGACCGAGAGTTATTATTTTCATTATTCAGTGTTTTTTCGCCGCGATGCAGACAGCTATGCGCTATCAAAACCGCACGTACAAACAAAAGCTTCTTGGATAAAATCTAATCAAATCGGGGTTCATGCCCCAATGTGAAAAAATCAGCGAACTCCTGACATAGCTACAAAGAGGGAATCAAGCTATCAGTCTATGTGTAATTCAGCCTGAATAGACTATTATATGATAACATCACCATCTCCTGCTGTGTAGTCTGTGGTCACTTGACCCTAAAACTTCATCTTTATTTGCCTGTACAGCGGACAACTGTTAATTCTTTGCACGGCGTGGCCTGTTTACAGATGGCACAATCCCATGAAACGCTTGTGGAATCAAGTTTAAACTCAATTGAGTTAAATTGAATTAATTAAAAATACTGATGCTTGATACTCGACATCACGGGACGCGGTGATATGGTAAAAAAGGAAAGTGTGCCCCTGGGCTCTAAGATAATAACTGCTGGATTAATTCACCGTGAATCAACAAACAATTCGCATCAATCAGAGGCAGAAGTAGGGCAGAAAGAACAAGCACAATGAGGGCAACTCAACTTTGTCCTTTAGCCACATTGACAAATGGACTTCAGAATGACCGAGAATGAGTGTACTTCTGTCTAACTCCTGACACAGATCCAGTCACAGTGGCATATTGTAATCAGCTGCCTGTGGTTTTGTATGATAGTGCTGTAGCTCATTGGTACATTTACATGGGAGTCAGCTGCTGTTATATTTACAATAGAAATGAATCATCAAGGAGCAGTCAGTGTATCAGCATTTGGCATTTGATTTCATTTTCGAACATTTTCACTATGTATTTATACTACACCAGCATTTTTAAAGTGGCAATCTCTGAAATCCTCCTTTTTTGTGTTTTGTCTATGGTGTTGACAGACGAATCACTTGTCAATCAAACACTGTGGGCGGGACTGTGGCGTCTTTCTACTTGGACTTTCTGTTGAGTGCGAGCTGAGGATTTTCTGTCTCTGTTGAATTTGAATTTCTATTTTCTTTGTCTGTTCAGCGATGGTGGCTGTTGCTGCTCATGCTAACTATCCAATTCCTTTTCTTCTGTTTACTCCCAAGAAATTTAAAATGCATCACTTCCTGTGCTACAGGCAAGAGCTACCAGACATCAAGGGTTTAGAACAGCAAGTGGAAAAGCTCCATGAACTGGATATCACTGCTGTGATATAACAGCCAACCACAGAGAGCTGGAAATGGGCATTCGTGTCTATGAAAATGTTGTGAATGATCATTTTTAGGACCCTCACGCAAACACAAGTGCATCTCGTGGCCGTGACAAACAGTAGATAAGCTCTTCTTAGCGACAGAAGGACAGTAGATCTCCTCATGGTGTTTGTGGTCACAGGACTGCTGGATGTCCCGGCTCAGCCACATGTTGTCAGAGCAGCCTATTGTTGGCTGACCCCGGCGTTCAGTCAAAATATGCTGCTGTGGAAATATGCGTTCGGCCCATTGTGTGACAAAGTTGCACACACATCAGCAGCTTCTATGGTGAGGGGCTCTGCAAGGCTAAAGCCCCTCTATTATTGTGCTTTTTGCTGGGTCGGCACTTGCATTCACCCTGTCTCAAACAGAGCTGAACACAGGAGTTAGACTGGGCGGTTTGGAGTGGTCAACAACAGCTCTGAGAAACAGCATGCCAGTGTTTACAGTACACTGTAGTGTTTTAACGTGGCTAGGCATCTTTCAGAAGGGTAAACCAATGGGAGATCAGTTTGGGAGACAAATATGGGAGGTATGTGATTGTTCAAAAAAACATGATTTTGATTTTATACAAAATAAAAAAATTAATAAATTCATTTGACTTTATTGGATGACATGAAAAGTTCTCTCTTCTGTTGATTTTTTCATCAATCAAATAAATCTGGCTGGTGGGACACTGCAAGAGTTTTTGCCTCCTCCATCTTGGATTTGCTCATGGAGGTCAGCACTGCCCACAAGTGCTTCTATTGGCGTAACGCAGCTACATCAAATGAAATTTCAGTCTTGCATTCACCAAAATTGAACAAAGGCTAGACACAAAATTGGAAATTCATATATTTTTTCATCCCTTGTGGGCTTTTGAATGAGAGAAAGTTTTTCTCAGTGCTGATGTAACTGCTGCTTGAGGCAAACAACCAAAACAAAATCAATTAAATCCTCACTAAAAGCATTACTCTTGGTACTACTTCCTTATGCATTAATTGTGAAGTCTGGACAGTGAGAGAGACGGGAAATGTAGGCAGAGGGTGGGATGATGTGTGACAAAGATCAAGGCCAGATATGAACCAACAATGACAGGAATATATAGCATCTGCCTCAGCCTGCAAGTCAGTGTTTGAACAGTCACATGGCACGCTGCAGTGGTTTAGTGTGTCAGCTCTGTGTCTCTTTTTATGTGAATCAGACATGCAAGGCTGACTGTGGTGTAATGTTATCTGGAAGTAGAAATGTTTAGCGTGCACTTCACGAAAATACAGGGGACTTTTAGAAACACACACATAATCTGCTTGGTATCATGATACTGGCAGAGGAAGATTGTGGTTTTGTGATAATAAGTGGCATGATTGGTCTGTTATGGTGCGGAAGAGTAAAACTCAAGTGTAAATCAGCACCTGCATTTCTGTCTAAGTCGTCAGTATTTGAAATTCCACTTATAGTGGAGGCAGCAGAGCCTCAGTCAGACTGCAATATCAGTGTGATTTTAAGTTTGTCTCTCATCTTTACTGCTAATTGCTCATGTTTTGCACTGCACATCCCAGAGATCACCTGTCAATCAACAGTGTGGGCGGAGATTGGATTTCCTGTTGATTGAGTTTGAGTTTCTCTTTTCTTTATCTGTTCAGCCATGGAGCAGTTATCACTGCTCACTAACTAACTAACCAGCTCTTCTTCTTCTGTTTATTCCAAACATACTGGAAATGTAAAACGCATCACTTCCTGTGCAGCTCCTGATTTTTTTTTTCTACAAGAGTGTTTACAAGAGCAAATGGAAAAGCTTTTATGAGCTGGCTATAAGTTGAATGACTGTTACATCAGTCAGTAATGGAGAGTAGGGAAACAGCTGTATCTTCCTATGAAAATGAGTGTTATGACTTTAAGCCCATGTTGTAAGAAAGACATTTTACTCTCTGAGTTCCTTTTTAAAATGTGCATGGCCATAAAACCTGAGACTAAAATGTGGTGAAAATGCCGAAATAGAAAATAAATGATAAGCATACTAAATAACATTATGAGGAAAAGGAAAACAGTTGATTCCTCTATATGCATAAATGAAAATATAAACATGTGTGTGTGCATGTTCTGTGAATGCAGTGAGACATCAGATAGTGTTATCAGCTGCAGGCAGGTTCACAGGCTTCCTAGCACACTGGTTTCTGGGATTGCGTCCCATTGCCCTTAAAATACCTCCTTCTTTCCTTCACTACCTCCTCCTTTCCTTTGAGATCCGGGTTGCCATGTTGCCCAATGTTCCAATACTGCAGGAAACAAATGAAGCAGCTTCAAACTCCCCTTTTTAGGAACCTCTGGGTGAGGACACTGCTTTTTAAAAGGCACACCCAATTCTTATCAGCTGACACCATGTCGGTTTGAAAAGTCAGTTGATTGCCATCTGTCATGTACCATGGACTTGAGAAATATTTGGGCCAGAATGGTCTTCGCTTGCAATAATAAAATAGGCTTACAGGATATTGGGTATTTTTTCAATCATAAAAAATGTGTTTTGATTTATATTCATTCCAGTGTCCTGCACATCATTATATATAATGATGCCCACCACATTAAGTTTTATAAGCCACTGTGTTTATAGCGTTCAAAATTCAAACACTACTCTTGTGTTAAACATTAATGGGATAGAGCTTGTTTTTTTCTAAAAACCTTTCCAAAACAAAACATATACTATTATTTATTGCAAAACTAAACATTATGGATCTATCCTGTCTCACAAATACTTGACATCAATGTAGGCCTAATTTACAAACTGCATTTAGTGTGTTATGCAAGTTTTTTTTTTTGTTTGGTTTTTTTTTGTTTTTTTTAAACAAACAATATTATAACTTGCTCTTTGAACTTAGCAGCCATTTTAAAGCTTTATAATTGGCTGTTGGACTGTCCTTTGTGATAGGGTCTGTAAAAATCTGTTAAAATGCTGATTACGAGGAAACAACTGCCACTATTCTGTTCACTCCTACTCCCTTCTCTCACTCCTTTTTCTGCCTTTCTTTCCTCACTTCACCCATGTTACTTCCTTTTTGGGCAGAGGTGGTAGTGAGGGAGGAGGGGAAACGAGCAGGAAGAAAGACAAACGGGACGCAGCCTTAGATTGCCCCCACTATTCCGGTCCAAAATCACGGTCAAGTAGAAGTTATTTTCATCTCTAGGCTACAAAAAAGGTCGACCAAAGAATCAAGATATTAGTTTGTAATTGAAATGATGAATTCCTGTGGCAATACAGAAATATCATAATGACATTACAGTAGATAAAAAAAAAAAAAACTAAAGCATAACACAGTTACTATAAACTCATATTTGAGTGGTCTACAACTAACAGCACTATGAGACCAAAATATAAAGCATAACACAAAAAACACAAATATACTCTGAGGTCCTATGGGAACTCGACAGCGGTACCGGTACTATAAGCCTCCATGGAATAATTACAGGAATATTATAGGGCCAAAATGATACCATACACACTATAGGCTATGCCCTATGGCAATTTGGGAATAGTATACGAATACAATAGGAAATAAAGGTACCATAAAGCCTGATAAGATATTTTAATTTGAATATTATAGGGATATTATAGAGACACGGGTTGTAATTTAATACCCTGCATCAATATTACAGCAAAACTATAGCACTACATTGGAAATATCATAAAGTTAGATGAGATCACTCTTTAGTATGGCACAAACGCACTATAAAAGCCTTCAGAAATATTACAGGAATACAAGGATGTGCGCAACCAACACGTGGTAACGACGCACCATCCTCAGCACGCGTCACACGAAATCAGCTGTTTGGAAGTGATCATGCCCGGGCCAGGGACCAAAAAAATTCAGTGCAGTTTAGTCACCCAGTTGCCTTGCCCTGCCTCTCCTCGGTGAGTACGTTTTTATGGAAGTTAGATTCATTATATCCCGGGTTTACGCAGTACTAACGTGTATTTTCTTATGTTATTGTATGAAATTGATCCGCCAGGCTGCGGTAGCACCAGGTAAAGAGATACGCGCAGTCGGGTGCGTGTGGATGTGTGTCTGTGTGTGTTTTTAACAGTTGTCCAGTGCTTCACATGAGGAATGGCCTGTGAAATGTGTGTCCATACCGAAAGCGCACAGGGACATGGCAGGAGGAAGTGGATGGATGAACCCCACTTGAGTTCACTTTACCCACTTCTTATTTGAGGAATTAATTCGCCTTTTTATTTTGTCTTTCTTTCTTTCTTTGCGTTTTTTCGCTTTAATTCATAAAAGGGTATATATCACATTAGGTATTATCAAACTGATGTTTTCAGGCAAAAATATAAATTAACGATTTCCTGAAAGAATAATTGATTAATATTGGTGGTTGTTTGCCTTACATAATTATATAGGTTATGGTGTACCCATCTTTCACTTACCACTTTATCACTGATTTTAATGTTTGGCGTCAAGGGAATAACATATTGATACTGTAGGTAGGGAGGTAGGGTAACTTAATGATACTGGAAAATAATTTCTCATTTTGTTGAGGACTGCTGCAGTCCCCTCAAAGACTACCCTTTGGGAAACACTGCTCTTCTAGATGTGATCTTAATGCAAGATGCCACTCCATTTAAAAGTGAATATGTTCCTATGGTCTTGGATAGTCTGTTTAACATTAAGTGAATATGGGAAACTGGATATAGGGCTTGGTGATAATTCAATATTATCTGTAAATAGAACTATTATGATTGTAAGGTGAATTTGGGGCACTGTGGCACAACAATATTTAAAATACTGTTTTAAATTTATTGTTTGACGTGACACTGAACATCTTGTGCTGTTCCTCAGATTGAATTGGTTAAGATAATAAAGACAAAAAAAATCATTCTGTATTTCACTTCCAAATGTAGAAACATGTAAATACTAGTGGCTCCTTCTTTGATATGTCTTGGCAGTGTACTTCATTTTTGGCAGTGAGCCAGGTTATTATGTAGTCTCATTGGTAGGACAATCCTGTTTTCCAAGCATCCTCCTGCTAAATGATGACTGATCTGAACTTCACACCTGGAAAAAGATCACTATGGTCAGCTGGACTTCCAGCTGCAAAAAATAAATAAATAAATAAATAAATAAAAAATCACGTTGGCAGGATCCACAAAGCTTCAGCAAAAACCTCATGGACTGTAGCCATCAAAACCTTCACATTGTTCAAATTGTCTTTGTTTTTGCCTCATTGTCTACGTTCTCCTTGATGTCAGGCTGTCAAATGTGGTTGTGGGAAGATGGGTGGGTATTGCCACAGGTCAGGATTGTGGTAGGAGGGATGGTGATGTATATTTCTTTTGTTGTTGGTGGTGTATGCTGGACCGCACATTAACTGAAAATCACTTAATGTGAAAAGAAAAAGAAAAAAAATGTGGAAAGACTCATCTCTGTTGTTTCTTTCTTTTGCAGATGGGCAGTGGTCCTATGACACAGTAACCAGAGAGAAGGTGGTGGAGGAAGGAAGTGGCAGGGAGCGGTGAAACAAACCAGGAGTTAGCAAAAGGAGTAAGAGGCAGAGGAGCACAAAAGGACGGTGATGAAGAAGTGTGAGCTGAACTAAGGACGGCACGCTTTTCTCTGAGCCGTTTCCAGACGGATCACTATGAGCGAGCGCAGCCGATGCTTAACCAAGTGGAGGAAAATCGGCAACGGAGCCCCCAGTCTGTTGAAGAGCCTGACAAAGGCCTACTGGACTTGACAATAACCGTAAGCGATCACAGTCGGTGCAACGGGAGGAGGTAGAGGAAGGAGGGAGGGAGGTGAGATAGAGGATAGAAGACACAATAAAGAAAGGAGATGGTAAGGACAGAGATTAGTTAGATGAAAGGAATGCTAGAGGCAGAAGGCAGGAACCGCAAAATCAAACCAGAAAAGGAGGAGGCAGAGTTGAGATTTAATGGAGGGAGGAATGAAATAGCATTATCCACCATCAGAGAACATTAGAGGAGGAGGAGACGCGCAGGGGGGAGAGAGGGAGAGAGAGAGAGAGAGAGAGAAAGAGAGAGGGAGATAGATAGAGGGAGATAGAGAGAGAGAGAGAGAGACGGAAAGAAGAAGTACAGTTCCAGGAAGAGAGAGGGCGAGGCAGATCCAGAGGAGAGGTGCTGGTAGTATTCGTTGGTCATCCGGAATTAGGAGTAGTTTGTAGAAATGTTCATAAATTTCCGTCGTATCCGGAAGTGTCAGTGTGTGCAGCTGCTGACCACGGGCCTTGTGCTCTGTGTGGTGATGGTTTGCTGGGAACAGCTGGACCACCACGTCGTCAGCCACATGAGGTCCTACACCTACCGCTACTTGATCAACAGCTACGACTTCCTCAACAACTCCCTCACCATCAATCAGCACCGACGCCATCACCAGGGGAACGATGGCTCTGATGGTCCGGTTGCTGGTATGGTGACCTATCCTTACCTCCTCAACCACCCGCATAAATGTAGCGCTGATGGAAATGGCAATGGGAGAACGTGGGATGATGTCCTCCTGCTTCTGTTCATCAAATCGTCGCCGGAGAACTTTGAGCGGCGGCAGGCGATCAGGGACACTTGGGGCAACGAGAGCTATGTCCGCTCGGAGCTGGGGGAGAATGTGAGGGTGGTGTTCGCGCTGGGCGTGCACCCAGAGGCCGGGCGGAGGTCCTGGGTGCAGAGGGCTCTGATTCAGGAGGACCAGGTCTATGGAGACCTGATCCAGCAAGACTTCGTAGACACTTTCCACAACCTGACCACCAAACTGATCTTGCAGTTCCACTGGGCCCACTGGCACTGCCCTCATGCTCACTTCCTCATGTCTGCAGATGACGACATCTTTGTCCACATGCCAAACTTGGTGAAGTACCTGCGGGGTCTCCAAAGCACCCAGGGAGGGGCTAAGGACCTCTGGGTGGGGCATGTGCATAGGGGAGCACCTCCGATTCGCCGCAAAGACAGCAAATACCACGTTCCGTATGAGCTGTACCCTTGGCCGTCTTACCCGGACTACACCGCCGGCGCAGGGTATGTGGTGTCGGGGGACGTGGCAGCTAAGATCTACCAAGCTACTCTGGCACTAAACTCCTCCATGTACATAGACGATGTGTTCATGGGGATTTGTGCCAACGCAATGGGGGTTTCCCCTCAGGAGCATGTTTACTTTTCTGGGGAGGGCAAGGCACCTTACCACCCCTGCATCTATGACCACATGATCACATCGCATGGGCACGCCACGGATGTACGTTCACTGTGGCGGGCAGCAACAGACCCCACAGTTCATAGCGTGTCCCATGGATTTATGGGTAGTCTGTACTGCACAGCGGTGAGAGTGATGCTGCTGTGTCGGCCATATTACCAGAACACCTACTCCTGTATGGCAGCTTTTACATAAACAGATTGCTGAAGGTGTGGGGACTGCTGAATACAAAATGTATCACCCACACTACACATACACACAACCAAACAAATGAACACACCTCAAACACAAACACACACACATGCACACACACACACACAGATGCAAAGCACACCCACAAGTAATGCAGTCTCTCCGGCATTTTTTTTCTTTTATGCTATATTTCAGTGTTTTCTGATGTTGTGTGTTTGCACTGTTGGAATAAAGACCAAAGCCATTCTGTCAAGCAGACAAATGCACCTGCCTGTTCTTCCCTCATGTCTGGGATCTGTTTTCATTCTATGTTGCAGTCGCAGAGGGAAATCAGTTAAACCTGTCCCAGTTATATTTACATAAGTGCTTCTGTCTACACGTCTGTGTATATCCAGGCACGCCCACAGGACTTTAAAATAAAGCCAACTATCAGCCTACTGCTGATAAACTTAAGGTATTGCTGGAAAGCCTAAAATAAATACTCAATTGGTCTGGTAAAAATTAACTACCCGATTTTATAAAAAGCAGTCTCATGCCCCGCACACATACCATATGAAAAGCTAAATGCACCTGATTAGTGAGCATGTTTCCAGATAGTAATATACTTTTGGAGTAAAGTGATGGGTAGGCAAAGGCTGTCACACTGGTTTTATAGATTACATCACCATCCGAAGCCCCAGGCTACAAAGCTTAACACGTTCCATTGTCACATCAGAAAATTACAGGTGTTTCAGTGACACAAACAATGTATACTTGTACTTCTGGTGTAATCTGAGAGCTATGCAAAGGCTGTTATGCAAGTTTCTTAGATAGCACCACGGTCCTGAGCCCCAAACTACAAAACTTAAGCTGTCAGGGCAGATTGCTCTGTGAAAATCCCAAGTGTTTTAAAGATGTAAATGATGTAGCCACAGTGTACATCTGGCCTTTCCCACCTCTCCTTATATTTAGGGTATTCCCTGGATTTTTTGGGACTTGGATAGAGGATAGATGGGAAACAGTAAGACCTGAAGAATGCATGTAAGTTTATGTCTCATGACTGGAAAAGCCTTGTAAAAGACAGACTGTGATGACAGCTTGAAATAGATTTACATTTTCTTTCGGTTGGTCAGAAAATAATTGGAAGTGGGCTGCCTACAGTTTAAAAAAACTCTTTTGTCGCTTAACTTTGTGTAGTTACAGAACAGGCTGACTCAGACCACCAGGTTGAGGAACGACAGCAGACACTTCCTGTTGAGACAGCCAATCTGAGGAAAGCCACATCCGGGCTGACTGCATGGGTTAAACAATGCCAGATGAAATAAAAAACCTTGCTTCCCAAAAAAGGTAGACTTACAGGAAGCCGTAAGTAAGTAGCTGTAAGACTTGGGTTAATTTCAGACCTGGAAATGAAAAACTGAAGTGAAAAGCCACAGTTGGAGAATGACAAATGTTCTCATACTTAGGGGGCTTGATACTTTTAGGCTTACATTTTAGGCTTTTCTCCTACACTAAAGTAAGGCACAGCGACTTATTTTGAAGAACCCTACAAAGCAAAGAATAAGTTCAAGGAATCTTTTACATTTGAACTACTTGAGCTTCAGCTTGAGTTAACTTACAAGACACTATAGTGGTTACCAAAAGGAAAGCTCCCGCTGCAAGATTAGCCAAACTGAGTGTTTTTTTCCTTGAACAGACCCAAGTCAGGGTGGCTGCCTCTGCCAGGTCAGCCAGGCAAAGATTTTCCTGGATATTTTGAAACTTTAAAACCTTTTTTTCCGCTCAGTAGGCAGTTTCTGTATTGGTACTAAAATGAAACACTGCATGTTATTAGCAAATCCAACCAATACTCTGCACCGTCAAGACTCCCATTACTCTTCTAGGAACACAATCGGCGTGTTATCTGATATGTTGGGTCGCAACTTCATCTGAGGACAGTTTCCTGATACAAAGCCAAGTTGGGAACAATTCATTTTGTGCATCACACTATCTCGGCCCGTCCCTCCTTCCAGACTGCAGTGACCAGCATTATATCGCTGCTTCAAAGCGGCTGGTTAACCAGACTGGAATCTGTAATAACAAGACTGTGCATCATCATCTTCAGGGAACATTTGGCCTGGGATAGGCTGTCAGAGATTTATTGCTACCAGTTGTCTCACTTCTGTCTGGCTCCCCCTCTATTCCCCACACTCTCTATCTTTGTCCTCTCTCTCTCCCTCTCTTTCCTCCTCTCGTATCCCCCTCTACTTCCCAGTCACTCCAAAATCCCCTTGATGTGTCTACCTCGCTGCCTCTGTGCTGCATCCACTTACATCCACTTACGCTGTGGTTGGGTAAAGAATGCTGAGACACGCCGGCTCACCAATGGCAGGCAGCGCTGTCTGGCATCATGATCTTATAAGGACTTTATTTACCACTGCTGGTTCCCATTTGTTGGTCCTTAGATGGAAACTATTCACTACTGGCCGGGTGCGACGAGGTTCTATCTAACTAGGAGTGTTGTATTCAGCAGGTTTCTGTGTATTTGTATACTGTTGCTTCCATGGATAGGCGCTTGAATAAACATGGTAAACAGACTGGTGACTTTATAACTGGTGGCTTTTAAGCTGGTTCACAATTGTTCCTGATAGTCTGGACTTAGTTACAACAACACCGCAAATGTAATGTACTTATGAGTAAAATAAGGTAAATACAGTACCATGGTCATTAAGAGAGATAGCATGACTCATCCCACTAAACAATTTAACACAAATTAAACGTTTATGGCTATAGACTTCTAGGCTGAAATTGGGCCACATAGGGTTTAAACGTGAAAGTTTAGTGTGTCTTAGATTATATCTTCTGAGATACATGACAAAAAGCATAAAGCATTACCTTCATCTCTGGTGCATATGTTTGATATTAAAGGCTCTAACAGTCTAGCCACAGTTGGAAACTAACCACTGCCAATAACAGATTTTACATGTAGTGTCAGCATGCTGTAACAGAACTAGCCTTTTTATTCCTCTTTTTCACACTTTTGATACAATGCAGCCTCATAGAATCTGCTCACTGTGAGACTTAGATGAAGCCACAGTCAAATTCTGTCCATGTTTATCTATAGTTTTGTCCGAAAACACTGGATAAAGCTTTGCTTATTCACTGCCTTGTTCATGCAGGCAGGCAAGCATTGTTGTTGCATATTGTTATGTTGTTGCAAATGTGTTTGCCATTGATTTCCAGTGACAGGGTTTGACAAACACCGTCTAATCTTTGAATGTTTGTTCATAGCGACCTTTTTTTTTTTTTCTCGTTTTGTTTTGTTTAGGCACCACTCCTCTGAGTAAGGTCAGTTCAGTTCATATTCAGTCTTTTGCCTTGAAACAAAACACGGTTCTTTAGACTTTTCCTCTGAAGTAACCCTGAGGTTTTCTGAAAGTGTGCCTGTCAAGTGCTGAGTCCTTTTTGACAGCGTCTATTTTTAAACTTCTGCAAATTAGAGTTGTTCTCCTATCATCCTATCAATAAAAATGTTCATATCAGTGTATCCCAGATATGACCTCAGCCTTGAGCTTCCCTCAGTGACATTGCAGCATCATGCGACATTTCTTATTCTAACCACTCGTCATGTACTAAACTGTTTCTATTTTCAAACTAATACCAGTAAGCCACAGTGGCTGATTCTCACAGAGTCGGCAAACATGACTGAATGCAAATACCATTAACTCCCTGCAGTTTATTTACTTTGGTTGCTCTGCTTCAGCTCTGTCTCTGGGCTTCAACCCAAAATCTTAAGATGCTCTGAATAGTAGCAGTGCCCAATGAACAGAGGCAGCGGGACAGTTTCTCTCTGCATTTCTAAGACATTTCTGTTTTAATGAAAAGACGGAAGAAAGAGGATTACAACTGACGCAGGTTGTACACTAGATTCAAACCATTGCAAGTGCATGGTTCCAATTCAAGGTTATTTAGGGCTCTTAATCGCTGTTACAGTTTCAGCTGTTACACGTCCACAGTATGTAGAAAACAAAATGACCCAACCTTGACCTTAACGCTCACAGTGTGGATGAAAAGTTCTAAAGAAGCTGAAAGGGGGAATATGGCAGAAATTTTGGGCAGGATCAGAGAGAGTGAAGCCCCTTCCAGGCCAGCCTGGAAAGCAATAGGTGCTGAGTGGGCAAATATTAGCTCAAGTCACTGGGGGCCAGAGTCTATCCCAGCGGTGAAGCCAGTAACACACGTAGTTACTGGCTTCACTTCGGTCATCAAAGGACTTTATCTAAACAGGTAACTCCATTGTAAACAAGGGCTTGTGTTGGAAATATAAATCTGTTTCTATAAATATATACAATTCAGAAATCAAGTCGAGCTTTTCCAGCAGGACTTCTGCTTCTCAAGCCATCCAGTCTCCATTCTCTTAGACTTAATAGTGTTTCTATAACTAAAGCCCTGTGCTGAATTCAAGCTAAGACACTAAAGAGCACCTCTTACAGCCCTTCATCCTCAGGGCCTTCAATTATCTGAGTCAGAAATACTGTTTTATAGCTGTCTGACCAGGGAGATTAGCCTGGATCAAGGTTCAAGAAGTGTGGCTTTAAAATTATGATTTGCAGCCATTTGTGACCTTACCTACAATAAGAGCTCAGAAATAGAGGCTTCAGTCTGGAAGGATACTTACAGCCCCTAGTGGAAACTCTAGCTCATGTTAGTGTCAGTGTGATACTGAGAAGTGTATTCTGCATGTCTACTTTGTAATCACAGGCACCACACTGAGACAAGACTGAAAAATGTGAATTAGTTAAGCCTAATATCTCCCAAAAGACAAACACTGGACACTCAGTACTTTCACAGTGATAAAGTACCTAAAGAAAGAGCAGTTTTAGTGCACTGGAATCTAAACCAGGACCATATAAAGAGGTAAACATGGAGCCTAAACCTGTCATGAATTATTCCTAGCCACTCCCAATGTAAATAGGTGACTTCATGCATGCTCCAACTGTAAACAAGCACTGTCTGAAAGCTGAATGGTGATAGCCTGAGATCCTGTGATTTGATATAAACTGCACATTTTAGCAGCCCAGCCAATCTATGATGCTTCAAGCCAAAAGATAGAGGATGATAAGGGATGAGAGAGGCAAAAGATCAAAAGATCATTTTGGGAAAAAAAGGAGAAATGAGAAAAGAGATTCTTTGCACGGTTCTTGTTAAGTGCCTCTATATAGTTCAAGAATGAGTATTTTAACCATAAAACAGACACTACTACATGCACAAACTAGTCTTTGTTAATATCTTCTAAATGTGATGTCATGATTTTCCACCCAGTTTAATTTACAATAGGGTCGTTTTTGAAAAATACATCAACACTTAAATTCCTTACTTTACTTATAATCAAATATTGAAATAAGTATTTAACAGTCTCATTTAACCTGAAACCTTCACTGTACAAAACACACGTTGTGCGGTATTTTACAAGCAGAATAAAAACATTCCTTTAGCATTTCAACACCATGCAGTCCAGCTTTCACTGGAGGAAGCATTTGCACAGGGACATTGTATTTCAATCTTAAGTTTAGAGTCATTCCTTCCTGTTTGAAGATTTCCTGCTGGTGACCATGCTGACACCAGAATTTCATTTGGGACTAACAGGAAGAATCAGCAGTGTGGTGGGACGCTCCCCTCTGTTCCAGCCACCCCTTGTAATTTCAGTTGATGCGATGGGCAGATTTTTGAATACAGATCTTTCAGTTTTGCATCTTTAAGCATATTTGTAGACGCTGCTGTCAGTTTGGCACTGGATGAAGGGAAGGTCCATGGAAATATCATAGATGTACATTTCTGTGTTTTCCTCTGACCTGGTTGTTTCAATCCACTGTGTAGAGTCAAATTAGAAATGAATAAATTCCACACTGGAGTCCCAAACCAGTTTGCACTTACCCGCCTGGGTGCTAACAGTTACAGCACCTGTGTCCGAAATGTTTTCAACACATTGATAGCCAAGCTGTAAGTGCCACCCAAACCTAACCACGGTGTATTATACTGCATGCAATGTGGGATAAAACCCAACCCAGTCACTTACACAGATTTAGGCTACTTTTTTCATAGACTGATGTTGGAGAAAAATAAAGATTCTTTAGTTCCAGGCACTGGAAATTGAATTCAGAGTCCAAAAACCAAAAATGTCAATTTCCCACACGCACATGTAAAAATAACACAGCAGCAGCCACATACAGCCCTACAGTTCATTTGCACCCACTACTTCCTGCTTAAAACTGAAATGCTTTATATAGTAGACTACATGCCTCTGAATATCTTACATTAAAAAAAGGAAAAATAAACTTTTCTCATAATGTTATTGTTGTATCGTTTTGGACAGAGGAATGCAGAAAGTGATGAACTTGATGAATGTATTTTAAAAGCATGTGCCAATATTTTCTATCAATATTTATCATAGAATAGTTTTTTCTTAAATGATATTGCACTAGTTATGTTGCAAGATCTGCCTGCACCACCTTTTGAAATCCACACGCTTGGAATCAAGTCCAAAACTCCTGGGATCAAATAGTAAATAGAAATAGAAATAGAAAAATATGTACTTAATCTAAACACTCAAACTATTTTATGAAGTTAAGTAAGGCAAAATGACCTGCTGATCACAGTTTAATACACAGCTTTCTGTTCTGTCCTTACCTGCGTCTGTTGGACAGACTCTCCTCTGTCTCGTTGGACACAAGGACGTGGGTGGAACCTCCCTGGCTTCCCTCATGCATCACCTCAATCTGGACACAAACACACACACAAACACATTTGGTTAATGACAGTTATAGGAACTGCAGTGACTCTGCTCCAACTGGAACAGTTGCAGGCTTAGTGCCTTGCTCAAGGGCACTTCAACAGTAGCTGCTGAAGAGTTGGAAAGAACGTTAAAGGAATACTCTACTTACCCAGACTGAGACAAGATGTTCGATAAAATTGAAAAAATTCGATAAAATTACATGTATAATACACGATACATTGTGTAAATGAGACAGCTTTGGAGTTGCTGTAGAGCTAGGCTAATGACTCCTATAGATTTCAAGTCTTTCTTCTCAGCTAACATGAAATGCTAATCATCAGAGCTGAACCAGTGGATGTACAGAGATGAAAATGATATCCAACATTTTGCCTCAGTCTGGGTCAGAAAAGAGTTTTTTTTTCCCAAAACGTTGAAGAAAGAAACTTGTATTGTAAATCATGGCTGCTTGTGTCGATTCACTTACAATTCAGTGCAGGTCAGTTTAAATGAGCTTGAACAAAGAAAAAAAAAACACTTGGTAAGCTGTGTGCAATGCCCAAGTTCACATCAGGGGGAGCTAAGAGGGAGAGGACAATGAAACGTGACAAACAGCAGTAGGATTTGCTCTAACCAGCGGGACCTGCTCCGTCTGCCCTCATCAATTATGGAGGAAGGTTTACGGTCCAACACACCAACACTATCACGACAGGGACAGGCCCCGTTTGCCAGCAACACAAAATATCCTTGGGGCACGCATTGAAATTACACACGCTATAAACCAATTAATGAGATAAGGGCGAAATCAGAGCATAGCAACCAGCAGCAGCGGGACGGCGATTAACCACACCCTCCTTCAACCACAGGGCCTCGCAGGGAGCCCTCATCCTCCATGCTGAAGTGTCCTCGAGCAAAACGCTGAGTGCCTACCAGCTGCAGGTGCTGTTCTGTAGCTGACCTCTGACCTCGCTGTGGGACTGATGGAAGATCACATACAATAACATTTCTAGGGAGCTTCTGCTGAGCCAAATCAGTGCTGTGACTAAAACCTGAAACACTTAAAGACTGATGAGGTGTTCTTGTTGTTGTTTTTTTCTAAGTGCAGTTGCAGAAGCTTTTTCTCTGTTTGGTTAAACAAGGAATAATAGACTTCAAGTTATATTTGGGGTCCAATGATCATTAATTGAACTGATGCATCCATAATATATTCTGCCGATTCATTTGAATTGATCTGCTAAAAGAAATAAATGAATCGAATGAATCTGAACTCGGTTTGAATCAATATGAAATGCTTTGAATCAACTCTTTCAAAAAAGACTGTGTGATGATCTAACAGAACACTAGCAAGTGCAACTTTTTAAATATAATAATTA
>OMLF01020380.1:22226-33285 GCA_900302615.1 Holocentrus rufus
ATAACTTTTTCATATTTCACAAGCCCAATCAAACAATCATATCACTGACTTCAAATGTGATTTATCAACTCAAACTGAATTGAATTATTCAATTAATAGATGCCACTTAAATCAACTAGTGAATCAAATTCAATCTATGTTAAGCCCAAGATTTACTTCTCTAACCTATAATATTTGATTTTCACATGCTGGCGTCCCCAAATGGTAGAGAGAGGCAACTGTTTGAGTTTTGAGGACTTCGTAAGATACTGTAAGGTGAGACACACACACACTGCACGCTCATATTTATAAATCATATGTAGGAACTATAACCACTTAACATATGTATCCTGCCATCTATGTTTAGTGCTTATAGTTTCTACCATCTAACTTCTCTAAAAGGACTCTCGTTCATTAAAAAAAAATTCCAAGACGTGTATTTCAAATACACATGATACACTGTGTAAATAAAACAGCTTCAGAGTTGCTGTAAGGTTTAGGAGCTAGGCTAATGACTCCTGTAGACTTCAAGTCTTTATGCTAAGCTAACACAAAATGCTACCCATAGGAACTGAACCAGTGGACGTACAGAAGTGAAAATGGTATCAAACATCTTGTCTCAGTCTGGGTAAGAGTATTTTGTCCAAAACGTTGGAGTGTTCCTTTGAGGAGGATATTGTTTTAATGTGGGATGAGAGGAGGATACCTTGATGCCTCCCTTGGCTTTACGTATGTTCTTCTTCTTGTTGGGATCAGCCTCGGTCGGCTGCTTGCCGTTGTTCGAGTTGTCTGAAGATCTGCGAGCAAGAGCTGAAGCAGAAGGAGAGAAAAGGCAATGTGACCAGAATGATTTAACAGTGTATGCTGCCTTGTCTGTTTTTATCTTTCACACGCTCATGCTGCATTTACATTGTGGGTCTAAAAGAAGGCATAAAAGTGACATCGCCACATTTCAGTCAACCTCAAAGGTTTCAGTGATTTGATGTAGACTGATGTATTCAAAACTGATCTTGATTTATTGGTTGCCAAAGGGTAAAAATGTTATATTTTCCAAAAAGTATGTTTCCCTCTGGAACTTAAACAGCCAAGTCTAAATTTGGCATTATGCCTTTCCTCTCACCAAAGTCAGAAAAGGAAACTGAAGAAACTGCTTACTCAGTACAAGTTTTATTTTCCTTTTCTATGTGGTGACATCCATTTGGCTTGACATTTCAACATTTGCATGTTTTTTGTTGGGTGACGGTGCTCAACCTATTCATTGCATTATCTTGATCTAAGAAACTTCTTCAGAATAAAGGGTCGTGCTCATAAAGTTTCACTTTTTCATTTTAATTCATGATGGCTAAAGAAGTGAAATAAAAAAGACTTTACGGGTGTGACTTTTATTTTTGAAATACCTCTGGCTTGTCTTCATTTCCATGGTAGAAGATAAAAGTTGGGAAAATTCAACTTTTGTCAGCTAGGTGTATGTGCAGGCCTGCTAGACAATAGCAGCTTATGATCATCTTCTGTTAAAACAAATGAACGCCCAGGTGTCCCACTCACGTTGCTGGGATCCGGCAGTCCTGGACGGGTTCTTCAGTGAGGGTCGTTTGGGCGAGGACTCGGGCCGCGGAGCCACAGGCTGGACGGGCCTCGTCTGTTTGGCCGACAGCTTCTTCAGACTGATGTGCCTCTTTTCAAACATTTCCTGGACGTCCTCCAGCCGCTTCAGCGCCTTCAGGACGCTGGCCTGCAAGCACAGTGGCAGCCTGTCTATCTCTTTATGTTTCGATGGAGCATCTTTTTACTCCTTTTAGGACCTTCTGCGCAGTATATGTGTTTGTGGATCTGGGTGTGGGTGTGTGTGTGTCTATAATTACCTTGACATCCTCCGACAGGACCACCTCATACTGGTTGTGGATGTTTCTAAGTTCAGTCAGCTGATTCTCCTCTGCTGTCTCCAAGAAACGCTCGATGTCGGCCAGTGCTGACTCCGCCCCTTCCTGTGACTGACACTTGTCGACAGCCTGGGAGGCCAGCAGGTAGACGCCAGACTCACACCACTGGTTCACCTGTACAGAGCAGAGACATACAATCTTAAAGCAGGGACTGGGCATTTTAAAGTAAAATCATCTATCTATTTGCATCTATCTGATCCAGTTGAATCATGAGAGACTTTTTGTTTACTGACGTCACTTTATAGGATTTTGAGGCAATGACAAAATTCAGATACTTTTTGTTGCCTTTTGAGACCGCCAACATGTGAATTTTCCCACTAGGCAAGATTATGAGCTGATGCTAGAATGAGGGATTATTTTGTTGAAGTGTAATTACTTCTATCAATGAATAATAAAAATGAAAAATAACAACTTCTTCTTATTTCTTTTCCTCACACTTTACTCTTAATGGATCTACTGTTACGGGAAAATTGTAAGGGCATCCATTTTTATTCAAGAGCAAGTGAGCCATGATGTATTGCATTAAGGTATGCGTTTCTAGTTTTCAAGTTTGATTAAAAAAAAATACACTGGAAATGAGTAAACTGTGTGTGACCTTCATTTGAGTCAACAGATTAAGTTTTTTTAAGGATAATGCAGCAGAGGGAATGCTACAGTAAACTTTTCTAAAAAAAAAAACAAAAAAAAAAACATACAGTATCTGTTTATCACAATCGGTCACAAATCCACTGCTCCTCATGAGATTCAGGTTTGCAGTAAACACTATGATGATGCAAATTTGTGCCTATTTTAAAATTTCTTGATAACCTTGTTTTGCATTGTAACAAAGATTCAATGTTTTCATGCTGCTGCTGCGCGGACTCTTTTACTAAATATTTGCATGAGCAGTCACAGGCCCTATAAATAGATCATCTACATATTAGGTGACCAAGTAGATGAGTCTCTGAAATTCTATGAAGTTGATCGTGATCACAAGTACATGGAAGGTGTTTATCACACCAGCACAATCCAGTGAAACCACAATCATGACCAAAGCAAACCAGACTTATGAGCCTCCCATTCATAAAATTCAGGAGACCAGTTTTGAATTTCAATCTGCTGTCTTTTTTTTTTTTAATCACTCATGGATTGGCGCTTTGGTAACTTGTTCAAAATTTTTTGCATTCTTTTTGAGGGCAAAGAATACCTCCAGGGGGAACTCCAGACAAAAGCTGAACATTTTTCCAAGTCTGGCGATGCGATAGTACTATTAGAATTACTGTCAACGGCAACAGTAGGACAGGAAGGCAATAATATAAGAGTAAACTATAAAAGGGAGGTCAAAAACAAATAATAAAAGATCAGTACATAGAAGCAAGTCTATAAAAACAGGTGATTTAAAAGATGATACAGATTTCGCAGCCTAAGCTTCTCAGGCTCCTCATCAAGTCTTAAAGAATTGTTCACTTTTTGATTTTATGTCTAGACAAATAAGACAAAAACTGACTTCTGTTTAATAAAACAGATGAAAAAATGGATGTAAGATCTGTAGATGTATAGAAGCTGTGTCACCTTGTCTATTCCCTGGTGAATCTGCAGAGATTTGGACAGGACGTCCGTCTTCTTCTTGGCTTCATTGCTGAAGTCGTCGCAGACCCGCCGCAGCTCCACACATTTGGGCCGGATGGAGTCCACAGCGTAGTGGTTGCTCTGGATCAGCTGGTCGCCGTGCAGCGCGTGGAGCTGGGCCTTCTCCAGAGTCGCCTGCGTGAAGTGAAGGTCGCAACAGCTTCAGCAACAGCAGTGGACAGTAAACACACTTCCACTTTATTTAAGGTTTAGTTTAGCCATCTTTTGAGATTGAGACTGAATCTTTATCATGTAGATTCGTTACAAAAGATTTTCTGCATAGTGGTGCTTGTTGGCTTTATGATGATCACTGACTGGAGGCCATACTTTCACCACGGCACAACAATATTCAGGGAACAACAATAAATAATGCTCTATTCCACTGACGGCAGAAAGTTAGAAAGTAGGAAACTCGGTCGCCAAGTTTCTAAATCCCAAAAGTTTCTGAGATGAAAGACAAATGGTAGCAGACACTGTTGTATCTTTACAAATCTACCACTAATTTACAGTTGACTGTACAGTTCATGGCATTGTATCTCACTGGATGAAGTACTGTGACATTCTAAAATGTCTGTCCGATGTTTGAAGTATCAGTTTCTAATATTATAATCTGCTTGTAGTGCATCACAGTGCACAAGTAAAGTGTGACCTAATGTTTGTCATGCAGCAATGTTTTGACATGCTTCTTTTTTCACAACGTAGATAAGTGTTTTGAAGTAAAACTCTGCAAATATTTACTGAGCCTGTACTATGTATGAACTTTCAATGAAAAAAAAGCATGTTTTATGTATTTGAAATGAAATGTTACATAATCGCTGGTTATGAAAGTCTTTCTTTAAATATTTCTTCCTCTTTTTTATAATATCAGTTAATATCATTGTTATTCCACTCTATGAAAGGTAGAAATTAGACTAATGTACTGTTAGTTTATCAGATATTCTGTCTGTGGAAAATCAAAAACTGCTTAACACGTGCATGTGTGCATGTGTCTGTGTGTGTCTGTGTGCGTTTGTGTCTGTCTGTGTGTGTGTATTGACCTGAGCCTTCTCCTCTAGGGCCTTGAGTTCCTTTAGTAGATGCTCCACTCTGGCCACACAATCCCCGATATCTGATAGGCTGGTTAGACTGTCCGTCAAACCATCTAGGGACACTTTGACCTGGATGATCAACAGAGAGAGAGAGAGAGAGAAACATATGAAGAATTAAATGTCTCTGAACACTGACAAATATTTCCCTCACAGTGTCACTGACAGAAAAGCTTGTGAATTTCAGTAATCTTAGCCCATGTCAACATAAATTCTTGTGAGAAATACTAATAAAACAAGGAATCTTGAAACGTGTTTTGAGGCAGTTTCCCTCGTTTCAACCAAATATTGTCCTGAAAAAGTTACTATATTTATTGAAAACAGCAAAGTTAGCCAAACAAACTGATTGACAAGCTGGGAGCAGTAGTAAGTAGTGACTTTTGGACAGCTGATTAAGATTTAAACAAACTGTTAGACAGTTGTATGCCTATGTAGGTGTCTTGTTATCAACTTTGAACTCAGTAAAAGTGCTTTTTTCAGAGTACATATAGTATACTGTATATATTTGTTATAGCAAAGTCTTTTTAAGTATTCTTTACCTAGAGGAAAAACTGGTAAACTATAAGATTGGCAGGCCAAGGACAGACAGTCAGAAAGATAGACAGACAGACAGACAAACCTCTCTGAAGTCCTGTTCAAAGTGGCGTAACTGCAGGCACTGTTCTAGCTTCAGATGGTGTTTAGACCAGAACTGCTCAAAGGCATTTTCTGTTTCATCCAGCTGAGCCAGCAGCCTGCAACACACACACACACACACACACACACACACACACACACACACACACACACACACACACACATAACAGAAACGTTGCTTTAATCAGGTTAAACCAAATTCTGAACATAAAGTGACAGTTGCATCCTAGTCAGAGTGTACTGGAACCGCAATAAATATAAATAAATACATAAAATAGAAAAACAGAAAATAAAAAATAGTAAAAATATAATTCATTGTACTGATTTCAGTGCCCATTATAGGGCTTGAGTGAGCATCACCTTTCCACAGTGGTCTGGTTCTCCATCTCGTCTGGGTTCAGTCTGTGGCTCTCCGATTTGCCTGCTTGCTCCTTGATACAACCTAGCAAGGTGGTTCCCTGCTTCAAAGCTAGCTTCAGTTCATCCTGGTTTCAGACAGGGTGCAACATAAGACATAATATTCATTTTAGATCAAAAATCGGAAAATTAGAAGCCCACGTGTCTGTGCAAATGCTTGTTCAGCCTTTAAAAGAATATATTTTTAGAGATTGGCCTACTACCGCTTAACATAGAGTATGCTAGCATGCTAGTATTAGCATGGAACCTATCACTCGTTTGTTGCCTATGATAAAGTGTTAGCATGGAGCTTAGTATCACTCGCCAAAGTGTATCTGCTGCTGTAATATTTTTGTGTGCACTGAAGAATATTTTTGTGAAGAGTCATTTAGATATAAATCCCAGAATACATTTGTGAATCCTTCTGTGTGCATTCTTTAATGTGGGTATGGTCTGTGAATATATAGTGTATATTCATATTTTTATTCAATTGGAAGGCAAAAAATGGCAAAAAATATATTCCATTTTCTTATCTCAGACAGCCTGGGGATTTGAAGTGACAACCCTACAGTCACTGTTTCTCTAAGCTCTAAGTAATCTACCTTGAGTTTATTGTGCTTGTCAGTGTGTGCGATGAGCAGGTCTTTGGTGCATTGGACGTCATTGGGCAGCTCCGTCTCTGCCAGGTCTGTCCCAAACTTCTGTAACATCTGAGCTGTGGTTTTCACCGTCATGGCAAAGTTCTCTATGGCCTAGGGAAGAACATACACCCCTCTTTAGCATCCCAAACTGAAACCTGTGCTACCTTGATCTACAGATCTACTTTGACAGTTTCAACAAAGAGACTCTTGTCCAACAATTCAAATTAAATTCAAATGTATTGCTATTTTGGTTCCATGCTCCTACACACTTGCACAAAACACACACACACAGCGTTCTATGTGTCTACTTACAGTTCGGTGGTGTATCCACTGACTGTGACAGTACTCCAGATTTCCTCCTAACTCGCAGGTCAGCTGGCCTTTATCCACATATCCATGCAGGTCCGATAGCGAGTTTAGCATCACAATCTGCAAACATATCAGATACGGGGATAATAGGGATGTGCATAAGAGTGGCACTAGGAGATTTTTATTTTTTATTTTTTGCAAATAGACTGTTAAATGGCTGTTTTGTAATAATTCTAAAGGGAAGAGATATATCAAAACATCACACTCTACATATCAACAAGTGCAGTTGAATAGGTTATTGCAAATGCGAGACTGACTTTGTTAACTCATGCAAGGTTTGTCTGATATTTTATACACAAATATACTGTTCTACTATTGTAGAGTGCTTTAAAATGTACCGTAAATGCCAAGCAAATTATCCTGGATACTGTCAGAGCTACTTTTACCATCTTTTTCATTTTATTCTCCATGGAGCTGTAGAAATGTGTCATTTCACAGACACAGGAATGACAGAGGAATGGGATATGCTTGAATGGGAGACAGCAATGAATGTTCACAGACACTGACTGAACCGTCCCAGGGTACATGAACCACAAATTTAAAAGCTAAAATTGAACAATATCCCCTGGTGAGTCTGGTAGACAGTTAACCTAGCCTCCAGAGAAACATCCTATTGATCTCAATCAATTCAAAATCTAAATTGAAGCTGTGGTTCACAAGGAATTATTCACCTGTATTTCTTTTAAATTTACAATTCTGAGGCAGAACGCTCTGAATGGATTGAATTGAACATTTACAACTTATATTGTCGATGCAATGTGTGCAATTGCTCATTTATGTTCCCCATTCTTCTGTTCTTGGGCTGTATGGAAACTAATGTTGAAATATGTGATTGCATTCCGGCAATGCACATGGCTTTGCATGTTTCATACAGAAAATGAGATCACCAAAAATGAAGAAGTGAAAACCAGTCAGGGGTCGCTCAGATCACTTCTTTTTTTTTTTTTTTAATTTCACAACCGTAAAACTTAGGTGTGACGAGCTGGGAGAAGTTCAAAGACAAAAGTGCTACACGCCAGCATGCAACATGAAGTGTTGCAGAGCAGACACAGGGTGTGAGTTCTGACGTGATGTGTGAGAAGAGTAATGCTGTCAGAAACACGAGGCGGTGGAGAGAAGGTATCGAGACAATTCACACCTCAGCACTAAAGCATGCAGCACAGTGAAGTGAAGCCCAATGTCAAATACAAGCACAAAATTTTCACAGTGACAAATTCGTATTAAAATAGACCTTTTTCCAGGGCAAGGGTAGTTTGAAAAGGTATTCAATGGATTCAATTTGATTTCAATTCGATTAGTTCACCAAGTAAAATTACTTCTGAATTACAAACTGAATTTCTCCAGCGATGATTTGTGAGATGGCAGCTGTACAGCTTCAGTGCCAACTAAAGCACAAAATTTTCTTTCTTTCTTTCTTTCTTTCTTTTTACATGATAATATGACCTAGTAAAAAGTTTTGGAAACAGTTTCACTAATAAAACTAATATCAGAAAGATATTTTCACAAAATTATTTGATTTCACAAAATTATTAATTTACACTAGTTTTCAGTGTTGTTATATAGTGTATCAAAGTCTATTTAATGCCAAAATCATAGACTGTAATATTTGCTGGGATGGGTTGCCAGTTTGATCCCTAGTGTCAACAGTGCAAAACCTAAACTACACATACATGCCAAACTCCAATGCAGAGGTTGAAAAAGTCCTCAAACATTTTGTTTATGGTAAAGTAGCAATACCACGATGGAAAAACACTCCAGTAAAAATAAAAGTTCCTTCAGTGAAAGTATAATGTAATATGTACTTTAGTACGACAAGTAAAAGAAGTCATTGTGAAGACTTTCAGAGTGTTAAATTCTTGCTGCATCCATACACCGTTGGCTAGTTTACTCTCTAACAATGCATCACATTTGATGTTTTGGAAAAGCTTCTTCTGCATAGGAACTTAAGCCGTCAGATGAATGTAGTGCAGTAAAAAGTACAAGATTTCCCTCTGAAATATAGTGCAGGGAAAGTAAAAAGTCTCACTGAATGGATATACTCATGTAAAGAGACAGAACTTCAAAACTGTGCTGAAGTACAGTCTGATGGATAACTAAATATTGGCATCATCAGGAGCAGCTGTTTGCAGCATGTATAGGATCCATTTATAGACATACAGAAACACCATTTCATTCTTTTTCACACAGCTGAGGTGTTAAATTATGCTTATAGGGCTCATATGACAATTCAATTAGCCTAGTGTAGTGTAGTGTTGATGCTGAAACAAGCTTAAAGGAAAAATGTGTAGAATGGTGGAAGAGCATGCATATAGGAGAGAATACACACAAGATAGTGTATAAATGGAGATGTTTTGCATGCATAATTGGTACTTCCAGATGAAAACCTCACATCTCCAATCACTCAACCAGGTTTGTACACTGACACGCATTTGTTCTGGAAAGTGAGTTGAGGTTTTCATCTTCGTGCAACTCTACATAATGGAGAGGACATAGTTGATATGGTTGGTACTGAAGCATGCTTACCGGTACCTTCATTTTAAAGTCATCTCTGTGCAGCTTGATGCCGATATCTGCTATCGCCCTCTGGAAGAATCTGGATGGCCTCAGCACCAACACCAGCTGTAGGTTCCCTGGAAATGCCCCCTGAATAAGACACCACCATGAGGATGACTGATTACACTGCTAAACTGCACATTTATGCTGGGAAAGATGTGCATGTGTACATGTTTATGTTTCTGTGTTTGGGCATAAAGACATTAAAGGAGAAAAAATTAGGACAGCAGCTCATACTGAAGAATATGACAGAGTTTCTCTGCCAGTTCACATAATCTAAGCTTCACATAACGCTCTGAGAGTTGGTTCTAGCTAAAAACAAATAAATAAATCATTAAGCTTGTCATTTGCACAGTAAAAAAAAAATGAATTGAGCCCTTGAATTAACTGTGGCCCTGAAGCTTATTATAGCTGCTACAGAAATGACTTCTCCTTTAAAAGTGGAAGTGAATGGCATGTCAATGAGGCAAGCACATCTTGTGCTTGATTAGTAATGAAAAAACCTGACCTTGCAATCCAGCAGAAACTACAGTGGTAGCTGTAGTTCTCTAATGTGCCTTGTATTAGCACTGTGTACACTTGTAGCCATTGTGGAAGTCCCCCACCCTGCACCTATCCTGAATTAACACTACAGTGCAGCAGAGGGCAGCAGCAGCCCAGCAAGACTGCAGCGCGTGGGAACCTATGTACACATGAACAATATGTGCCATAGTTTCTCACAAAATGCAAGAATACATCAGATCACCAAACAACATTAGGCCTGTAACCTGTGTGATTTAATGTATCTGGACTATACAGCTGGGTGGTGTTTACCACATCAGGACCATTCAGACATACATGGACGTTGCTGACCATGGAAAAGCAGACCAAAATATCTCTCAAAAACTTTCCAAAGAATGGCAAGTATTGAATTATGCTCTGTGCCAAACATTACCAATGTAGTACCTAGGCTACATGAAGCCAGACAGAATTTGAAAACACTGTCTGACCCAGAGCTGCAGTCAACAGAGCATTTAGTTCCTACACACTGCCCTCTAAGGGACAAAAATATTTATTACAACACAGCAACTGGTACAGAGGAAACAGGCAAAGTTAAACTGGGCCTGAGGTTATTCTAAAGAAACTGTTCAAATGTTCAAAATAATATCAATGTGGTGTTATACAAGCAATGTAAGGCAGCTTCAAAAACATTTAGTAGACTTGACTAGAGTCCAAAAGCAGGGTAAATTTGCCTGGATCAACCTGCACTGTGGGTTGCCCAATTTGTTTGCAGTCATATTGAGGATAATTATTTTTAAAACGTGGCTCCCTGCAGAAAAATAGTGCAAATCACTGCCTTTCAAGTGTAACAGCCAGCTCTGAAACTTCATTTGTACCTGCTATATAAATCCTAGCACAGATGGAAGATGCATCAATACTTTGTTTAGGAAAATTTTCTCTGTATGTGATTGTTTATCTGATTATGTGGCAATTCAGTCTCCAAACTTGGATTCATCTTTTATTTGAATGATGATTTTAACATTGGGTGTCCCACAGTACTTACAGCTATCCTGGTGAGAGAGGCCTTGACCGAGCTCCATTTGTCCTTCCGACGGTCAATGATGATGATGAAGCCGATACTAGCAGCATCAAGGCTAGAGACAGGAGGCAGAGCAGACATGTAACTGAATTAATTCTTTGTGTTTGTGTGTGTGTGTGTGTGTGTGTGTGTGTGTGTGTGTGTGTGTGTGTGTGTGTGTGTGTGTGTGTGCAGGGTGTCAGGGGTAGAGCTTCCAGATGTGGAGTGGGCAACCTGCCTGTCGGGACCCAAACAGGAACTTCCCCCTGACAGCAGAGATTAATCAAAGCCAGG
>OMLF01020380.1:33305-43352 GCA_900302615.1 Holocentrus rufus
TGTGTTTGTGTGTGTGTGTGTGTGTGTGTGTGTGTGTGTGTGTGTGTGTAATAGAAGTAGATGAGGCAGTCTGGTGTTAACTGAGTTTAGGCCCCCTATTGGCGGTAATGCACTTTAACGTTGGTTGCTATCCGCCATAAAAGCCAAAGAAGAAGAAGAGTTTAGCCCCAGAGCTAAGACACAAAGAAACTAATGTAGTTGGGGGTAAAACTTAAAGGAATACAGTATGTTTGTGGTAGATTGTCCCATTGGTAAACATGTGACAGTAATACAGAAACCAAAATCACCCATGTGTCCCCAGTAGATCATTCACTCTGGTGCTTCATGATAACACTTAAACATACATTGTATTGACTGAAAAGCTCATGTTAGCATACACAGTATTGAATGATTGTAGGCTACATGCTAACACGTTAGCATACACAGTGTTGTTCAGTGATGGCGGGCTACTATCATTTCTCATAGTAATCTGACCTCTTAGTAAAGAAAGGTTGGGTTAAATGGGTTATTATATGGAGCATCGATTCATAAATTTACAAAATTAAACATTAATTCAATCAAAATTTATCTACCATGTAGTGATCTTTATAGCCTTCTGTCATCTACCATCTTCACATCTGGAAACATGGAAAGTAGGCTACTTGATATCATATATTTAATGTTTGATTTTACTCCCACACAAAACTGACTGACTTTGACATATATCATTTATAATTACCCACCATTTACCTTTAGAGATGATATAAGCTCTCATTTTTGAGAAACCACTAGTGATTTTTTTTTTTTTTAAATAAATTTTTACATTCTCCTACACAGAACATAGCAGTTTAGTCACACATTATTTAAGATTACTTGTTAATTTTTCTCACTTTTGGAGTAATACTACATAGGTACTCTAACTGCTGTCTTCTTCAGCTGTCTCCTTCCCTATGTAAGGAAAAGAGACCCATCTTCTGCCTTCACCTGCTCTAAAGACCAGAAGCAAATATGTCTATAAGCCTAAAGCCTGGACTGTCCTGTCAACTCCAAATTAGAGTAAATATGTGCAGCCACAACAAGGGTCTACAACAGGAAGCCTCTCCTCTCTTCCCTGCAGAGCAAAAAAAGAAATTCCCTAGTATGGTTAAAAGACTCATTGAGGAGCAGCTGAAACTCTCTGTCTCTTTCCGCACACAACAGATGTGACTGACAGAGAGAAACCACACTGACGTTGTATTTTGCTGTAAGAAATAGCTGGATCACCGAACCAGCCAATTATTTTTGCCCTGAGAAACCAGAGTTTGAAACCACCAGCTCTGAACTGCGTGCAATGTGACGAACCAAAGGATCCCCACTCCCAACCCAGCCTGTAACAACTGGGTATATCTATAGCATAACAACAGCATCGGAAATATAACCAACATATTTTCAATGAAGTGCATCTGAAGTTTCCTAATGCTTAATTAGGAAGCAGTTGTGGTGCACTGCATTTCCAAAACGTTGATATGTTCAACTTACAAAGCCACCTCTCATGTCAGACTGGATAAATACAGAAACTATCATCAGTTCAGCCCAGCTAGGCCGAAAGCTTCCATCTTCATTTGTCTTGGCGCCAAAATCCACAAGTGGAGCTGGCATCTTGACAGTTGCACAGTGTTGGCAGAGGTATGTGCTCTACTGAGTGCTTTCTAGTTAATTTAGTATTGACTAAAGGTACAGCGCTGTAGATTAATCAGAACGAATGTCTGAATGTCCGAATGTAACCCAGAGACGCTGAGACAGTTTCACCCAAGAGCCGTTGCTAGGCACCCATCATTTATGCTAACACCATGATGCTAACAATTGTGAATAATAGCCAGTGATGGACAGGCTCTGCTAAACACAAAGCAGAAATATCAGTTTGGAGGCTGTGTTTCACTATTCTAGACCAAAAAAAAACACATTGCAAAAGTTTGCAAACTGCTAATGTAAGGTAAGTGTTAGCATGGAACAAGGGAGCAAATGATCTACCAGGGACACATGGATGATTTTGACTTCTATTTTGTAACAGGACGCTCTCCAAAAAAAATTCGTGTTCAGAAAATTCTCCTTTTAACTCCATTAGCTTCTATGTGTTTTGGCTCTGGGGCTAAACTCTGTAAACACCAACACATCTCCTCCTATTTAGTCCTATTGAGTTTACTGGAAATTACCCCATCACGATGCTTATAACGGACATCCCTGCTACCACATCCCTTTAACAGCTAGAGGGTAGTCACTACAGGAAACTACATTTGGAGCTCTTTAATGTCATTCAGTAACGTCTGAGGTTCAGCAAATAGGGAGAGGTTAAGTAGAAGGTCGCTGAAGGTTTCTCATTTAACGCACAGTGAGTAAAGTGATTTTGCTTGGCTAATGGGTGACTTGGATACAGTTGCGATTATGTAAGGAAAGATTAAGTGAAGGTGAAGTGTGTGTGTGTGTGTGTGTGTGTGTGTGTACCTGGGGATGCTGGTTAGGTATGTGACCACGTTGAGGAAGTCTTCGTCAGGCAGGTCGCTGAAGCCTGAGTACTCTGGGAAGGTGATAATGGGGGCACCATCTTTCCCTCGGCCTCCTGCAGCACAATAGAGACATATAGAGCATTCACCATCTATTTTTCATTATTTATTCATTGTTCACTGAGCCTGAAATTCACTGTCGGTGCTCTCTGTGTTTATTCTTATTTATCTTGTGCCTTGTGTGCTCGACTGTGGGCTGGCATATACCTCTGGTTATTGATGTAGGCAGATATACTGCAGTGCCTGAAGAAGAAGATTTGTATGATGCTCTGAAGAACCCCTTACTTAATGCAATGCGAAAACAAAAACCTGAACTGTTCTGGGCTGATGATGGTGAGAAACTAAAGATGAGGTATTTAAGACAGACAGCTTTATATCTAAGGCATGGAAGACAAGGAAAAATGAATTCTTTCTTTGAATATGATATGTGGTTGTTTTGTGGCTGGGTTTTTTGATGGGTTTCTCTTTGTGCTATTATAAGTGGTGTTCTTCTGCATGTTAGGTTATTTATTTCTCTTGTAGTTTTGTTGTACAGTAATGTAAAGTAATGTGGTGTGTTGTAAGTCCATGAGGACTGAGCATCTCTGGATGAGTATTGTCAAAATAAAAATAAATCATTCAGTCAATCGATCAATCAATCAGTCAGACCAGTTTCATATTACTGATGTGAATTTCATGGTTTCCGTTGGTTACAGAATTTTATATATATATATAAAACCAGAAAAGTTTGATAAATTATAAGGGGAGGTAAGAGAATATTGGGAATTTTATGTATTTTACGTATTTTACTCATCGATCTATATTTTAATTAATTATTAACGTAGTTTAATTATTTTATTGCTTTTGCACCAAGTAAAACATATAAAACAAGCATCAAAAGAAAGAGAAGTAATAAAAATGACTGTGTGCAAAGACAAAAAAAAGGGAAAAAAGGGGACTCACTCAGTGAGTTCTTCCATTTATTAATCTGATTATCATACTCACATTGTCCATTCAGTTCAGTCAATGAATTAAACTTGCAGTACATGGCCTACTATGACACAGAAAGGCTTTACTTACACACAGCGATCACTAGATGGCAGCCTTGCACCAATAATTTTCTGCCATGATTATTGAGCTATTTTCAGTTTCAATTATTTAGTGACAATATGCTACTTGTGAAGAAAGTATAATCATGATCTGTGCCATGTTAAAGGGGGGAAAAGATTATTCTTCAGAGTCACAATCAAATGTGAAGTGCTGTACATTATATACTTGCATGTATACTGCACAGCTGGACTGCACCTCGGATACGCTTAGATACACTATAAGGAGAAAAGGACGGACACTAATGTAGTCATTAGAAGTCCAAGTGAAGCTACAGCTCCTTATTGATTTCATCTATCTAATCTACCTCAGACATGAAGGGTGAGGCGGACATTAAGCAGAGGGGACATTTATTTCTTACCACAATACTTGCTGCCATACATCACTGGTTGCACAGTGAATCAACATCTGGTTTTATTTTCTACAGCACTGCTTTCTCTCTGTGTTCAGTATTTCAGCTTGTTTTCTGTCTCTGTGTCTTCCTGTCACCTTCCCTGTCTGCCTGTGTTTGTGTCTTTCTCTTCCTCAGTCTCTCCCTCTGGCCTCAGTCCTTTCTCTGTTTAACTAATCAAGAAGCTCCCGTGTCTGCACATTCATTCACACAATTACAAAAGAGACACATAGTTCCTACTGTGGAGAGAATGAAGACTTACTGGAATTTGCTGGAGTAGCTACGGCTCTTATTCCATCTACTGTTTGACTATATTTTTAACATATTTTTTTCTAATACAAAAGAATAAAGGAATAAAAGCCCTTTTATCCAACTGATGCACAAGGTCTCACACCCACTGACACTAACATGCACACATATGGAGACAAAAACAGCATGTCAGTTCATCTCCTGTGCTGTACTACCTCTATACCACCTCGCGATGCAGCACCCATCGGTCTTTCAACCAGGCACATTCAATTAACCTGCTGCAGACTGGAAAATCTATATCTGACCCTGCAGGCAGACTGGAGCATGTGACGTGGTCCATTTTTATGTCACACTGGCCTTGGTAAAGCTCAGTAGGTGATTGGTGCATGCAGTATGTCATATCGACCTACATATGGCCCAACAAGGTGACTGCAACGTATGTGAAAGCCTCCATAAGGCCACACAAGGTGGGACAATCAGACTGATGCTGCTGCAACATTGTCAAGCCTACATTTTACTAAAAGACAAAAAGAACAGAGATGATCCATTTGATGTTTGCATTTGGTAATGCAAACACAAGCCAAGG
Source organism: Holocentrus rufus (assembly GCA_900302615.1). NCBI lineage: Eukaryota > Metazoa > Chordata > Actinopteri > Holocentriformes > Holocentridae > Holocentrus > Holocentrus rufus. Next base: position 38,137 of record OMLF01020380.1, read on the forward strand.
AAAGCATTTAACTTTGGCTCAATTTTCAACAAAAAAATGAAAAAACCTTTCCTAAGGACACATTTCCAAGGGATTTCTATGTCACTGAAGAGGCTTTAACAAATCTGAGACATTTTCAAATGAATAAATGTCCAGTTTTCCTCTTCTTATCATGATAGGAAGGAGAACAACAAAGTTATCCGAATCTGAATCTTCTTTTGTTGTTGTTGTTGTAGTTGTTTAAATAATGCTCAGTGAAATTTAAAAGAACTGCAGTGCTGAGATTGTCTAACATGGCAGATTTATGTGTTGATGGTATTTCAAGATACAAATTTCTAGGTCCCCCGAAGGTTCTGCAAAAGCTCCTATAATGCAACTAAAAGTTCTGCAAAGATTTTGGGAAGGTGTTGCAGGGACCAAAAAATAAAAGTCTAAGTTGGTTGCCTAAAGGTTCCTGTAATGTCACTAAAGGCCCTGAAAACATTCTAGGAACATGATACAATGACCTGAATATGACCAAAAAAATAACATTCTAGGTTGGTCCCCTAAAGGTTCCTATAATGTCACTTGTCAAATGTTATGGGAACATAGAGACCTAGAGGGAACATCCTCTATAAACGTCCTATAATAATGGTCCACTAAACACCCCAAGAACGTACTGAATGTTCCCTGTGAATCCGCCAAATAACATCCCTCTACCTTTTAAAGAACCCCACATCATGACTGTCTGGAAACGTTCTGGGAACATTACAAGACGACATCCTTTACACCAATGGGGATTTCAATCTGGGTACTGTCTAATTTAACATAAAAATGATTCGACCTTACTCCAATTCATGAAATCTGTTTCCATTTGCTGTTCTAACAGAAGAAGAAGAACTGGATAGTTAGCATGAGCAGTGATAGCCACCGACAAAGAAAAGAGAAATTCGATCACCAGAAAAGTCACACCCATACTGTTTGATTGACAGGTGAAGTCCAGTGCAGGCACACCACTGCGAAGAGCGCTTAACAACAAAGATGGAGACAATATAAGGAAAAGAACCACAACAATGAGCGCTTCACACAAAACAGAAAAAATGAGAAATCTCCCAGATTTACACTTTAAGTAAAAAGGGAGTGGGCATCACAGTTTGGACATCACGAAACCTTACATGAACAAAGAGACGGAAATATCAAGCAGGAAGATCATCCCACACCAAACCACATCAAACCACAGCCCACTGAGAAGATAAAATTTGGCACACATGCAAACATTTGTGGTGGGGGCCAGTTTGCACATATGTACCGATTTTTCCTGCAAGCGAGTGTTTCCCCCCACACACTTAAACTTATGTAATTCTATAGGCCAGTCATGCTGAGACAGGGATTTTTTGGGAAGTGGTTATTATTTTGGCTGTTGTGAGACGTCTAACAGAAGGAATGACAAGCATCTCTGAGGATCCACACACACTCTGCCCTGCCGCCAGCCCACAGAACATCTGGAAATACTGGCAAATGCCAGGGTGGCAAATGGCAATAGCTAGGTCTGAGTGCAGCTGTCTTTTTAAATGTAAAAAAAAAAAAAAAAAAAAAAAAAAAGAGAGAACAGAGCAAGAGGGAGAGAGAGAGAGAGAAAATGGAAAAAACAAAAAAAGAAAAAGAAAATTAGGGGTGTTTCCGTCAGCTTGGGTGAGGTGAAAAAAGTAGAGTACCTTAGAAGTTTTAGTATCAGCGAATAGTGGAAATGTTTCATGCTTTCAAACAAAGAAATGCACTTGGAAATATTCTAATACATCATCTAATGATCATACAACCATGATGAAGACTTGATACACAGGAGAGACAGCAGGTCTGATATTTCTTGGATGTCATTTTGAACGTCTCAGAGCATCCAAAGCCACATATACACTGTTGTGCAATGAGACTGAACCATTTGTTGGGCCAGTCATGTCGAATAAACATCGTTATTAACATTAATCCACAGAAAATAAAATCATTTTAACTGAGCATAAAAACTAAATATTTTATCATATTTAATTTCATTAAGTTTAATTCAATACAACATGTCACCAATAAATACATCAACAACTAAGAACATTAAAGTTGAACTGAGATCAGACTTTGATGACCATTATTCTTTCAACATCCTTCTATAGTGTAAGGTCACTGTGCCACCTTAATGCACAGTTCACATATTTAAAGGGAACATATACAGTCAATTTTTGGTTTAATATCTGTAGGGAGTAGGGGGTGACCACTTCAGGCATGAGTATTCACATCAAGAATCTGTAAAAGTTATGCAACATGCCATGCACTTCCTCTGTTCACTGAGTTCAGATCATGCTGCATCCTCTCACATTCGAACAGCTACATGATATCTGATGGATTTTGGCAACAATTACAAGATTGTTCACTGTCTTTTGAATAACATTTTCCTGCTTTGATTTCAGTCTGATGTTAAAGGCATACATTGACTTTCTGGGGAAATAACTCTCTGAAATCAAATTACCACTCTGCAATAACTGTAGAGAACTTATACTTAATACTGAGCGCACAGAAGACGAAACTGCTGCCAATCTCCTCTTTCTACAAGCAGAGGCGGATCTATCTGGCGAGGAGCTGTGTATTCCAAGCAATCAGCTTTTCATGAAAAGCTCTCACTGCAAAAAAAAAAAAATCCATCTTAATAAATCATTTAGCATCAGAGTCAGCCTTCAAATCTTGCTTTTCTTCAAAGAAGGTAAAAAAAATCCACCTTTAGGATGAGACAATCCCACTATCAAGGCTAGTCAACTTTTTTTCCAGGATTTTCTGGAATCATTGAATCATTCTGTCATTTTCTTGATACTAGTGGGCTGATCTGCCTTATTCTGCTTTGTTTCAACATATTTATGCTTGTTCCCAGAAAAAAGTAAGAAAAAAAAAAGTCAAACTGCCTCTGCTTCTTTATTGTGATGAAAACTGTTATGGAGCTACGCTGACAGATAGAGAGCAGCCTGCCAGATAACACAGGGATGTGATGACACTTCCCTGACAGTAACAGGAAGGAGTTACTCGGCCATCCACTCAACCAGAAACTCCTGTGATGTGATACAAGAACACACAAATAATCAAACACGCAAACATACAGTTCCAGGACGGCCCTGGTAGATAAACCCCCACTGAACCACCTTACTATCAGGAACTGAACTCATGATAAATGCTTACACATTTCCTCCTCCATTCAGTCCTAACAATCACAACACCAATCAAACAGTCAGCTGAATGGTTTTCTGTGCACTTCTATGCATTAGCACACTACCGATCATTGTGTCATTTCCTCTGTGAGCAGAAAGAATTTATGAGTGAACCGAACAACTGTGTTATTCACATAATCCCTCCCTACATGACTCACATCAATGATACAGTAACAGCAGAAAATCAGCTGACGAAGATGATACTATTTCAGCATGAGTCAGCAGTATTAAAACGGAAAGTTTCAATACCAGTAAACCAAAAAGACTGAGGGGCAGGGAGAACTGGTGTTTGATGTTTGTACGACTGATGTTTGTACATTTTTTATGACAGCTGAAAAATTAGGGATCACACAATCCTGCCTAAAACTTTAACACTGTTTAAAAACAGGGTTTGGTGATAAACATTGCATTTCATTGGATGCCATTTTGTTGTAGTTTTGTTATTCAGTGATGAATGAATCCAGTTACACCACTGGTAGATATTCTCAGCACAGCTACAATGGCATTTAATAGGGAACAAAATGTTACTGGGGGAGGATGGAGTTAGCTGTATACAAACAGTTGAGGCTACAGGAGGATGAGGAGTGTTATTACATTCCACTATAGACTATTCACCTTATATGATGAGACTATTTTTGCTGTTGCCTTTGCATTTCTAATTGCTGGACTTCATAGTAAAGATAACTAACTCAATGTCCATGTAACAAAAAAAAATTTTTTTAAATGTAAAAAAAAAATGTAAAAAAAAAGTGCCTTGTGTTTTTTTCACTCAAGACTGAAAGCATAAATCTGAGGGCTCATAGATCCATTGTTGCTAGACACTGTGCCAGAAGTGGAAAGACAAAATCAGCAAGATGGTGACATATGTGTTGCCGAGAAACATACCGTGGACAGGAGAGTGGGATTTGTTGCAACACAAAGTGTAGACTAGAGACCAGCGGGGCTTCCCTGTGTTTTGACAGGCTACTGCATGTTGAGGCTGCAAAATTTCTTTGGCTCCCCAATATTTTGAACCTCAGCTTTAGATTGTCTTAGAATGTACATTCATGTTACTATTTCAAATATACATGGAGACAAAAAAATGACATCTCTTTCATAACAGGATTGGAAACTTTTAGGCTAAACAATCCCTCTATTGTAAGTCTTGTTTCAAAATACTTATCTACTAATACAAACTACTAAAAATTTTGACCTGTTAGTTTGACTAGAATTTTGTGTTCAATTTTAATGCATGGGGTTATGACCCACTGTTGGGAATTCCTGGTGTTGACTAGATGGGGAAAACTGTTACATACCTGACAGCATGGCAAATTGGCGATGAAGCTGCTCTATGATGTCTACAGCAAGCAGGGGCCTGATCTCCTGCTGCATGATCTCATCTGTAAAGAGAGACAGAAGAGTTGGATATAAACAAACACGTAGAAAAACGTCCAGTATTTTCAGACAAGGGGTTATCATCTCCTGCTACACAAGCCAACTAAAGGAGAATGTCAGATAAGTATGGTTAAATTGGCTAACATCCATTCAGACAGACAAACAGATGCAGCAGGAGCACAGACAGACCCACAAAGAAAGACAAAAAGAGACAGAGGTAATAAGGTCAGACATAATGGCAGAGAGAGAGAGAAATGTAGAGAGAAGTAGGCAGGGATACAGATAAACATAAAATGAAGCAGAGTAATTGTACAGTCGTCCATTTGTCAAAGCTGAAGCTAGGCCGGTCCGTTAGAAATCAAAGCCTTGAAATTTCATAGATTCACTGATGCATAGAGACGGAAACCAAAACTCCTACTTTTCTTCCATCTATGAACCTCCAAAACTAAGAGCTATAATCAGGCGGCTCCCATACAATACATCATATCAGTATCGGATACCACATCATCGGACAAAAAGGAAAACTGTGCTGTATGTGTATATATATACATATATATATATATATATGAGGTTGAAATAAATCAAGAAATTTTATACACTTTCACGAAAGCTTCAATCCAGTTTGGACCATGGGTAAACTTTTCT
>OMLF01020386.1:0-19958 GCA_900302615.1 Holocentrus rufus
TCGCTCCCTCTCTACAATAAATTATCAACACCATATTGGAAAAATCCTCCCTTCAAAGTAAAGGTCCTCCAGTTTACACTCTAACAATGCATCACATTTGATGTTTTGCATGGAAAAGCTTCTTCTGCAAAGGAACTAGGAACTCCAGCCGTCAGATAAATGTAGTGCAGGAAAAAGGACAAGATTTCCCTCTGAAATGTAGAGCAGGAAAAGGAGGAAGGAGAAACTGGATGGAAACACTCAAGGAAAGAGACAGGAGTTCAAACTGGACTGAAGTGCAGGACTGATTTTTGTTCATAGTGGTGTTTGATGATGGTGTACCTGCAGGTCAACATCATCACCAACAAAAAACAAAGCACTGTTAAAGTTTGGGTTGCATGAAAGACACAGTGTGTATCAGCTTTAATATTGACAGACAGCAGAGAGAAGCTGAACAGTGTTAGACATCGACATGGCACAGGCAGAACAGCAGCTAACGCAACACCAGAAATCAGATCACATTTCTAACATCATGGCTTTAAGAAACACAGGCAGGGGAAATTCATTAAAAAACTGCATCATCATAATACAAACAGATTCAGAAGAATCAGAGGAAATCTGAGAAAGTACAAACAATACAAAAAGGTTAAAACAATTATAATAAATTAATATCATATATATGTATAATATATAAATTACATGTAACAAGTACATGTGATTGTAGTGGGTATAGTGAACCAAACTCTAGAGTCATAAAACAATTTCAGGTTAAAAGAGCAGTGTTAAGTTATAAAAGTTATCGTGAAATATTCCATCACAATGTTGAAAAAGAAACCTTAAAACATTCTGTTTCTGGGTTTGAAGCTTCTTCAAGGTAAGAACCATCCCATGCTATCAAACCATAACAATAAAAATCACATCAGTGATCAACTGACAGCTACATAAATAGATTTTTCCCCACATGTAGCCAGAGACATGTCTTACTTCTTTACACTTAAAACATATAACTCCACAAGATTTAATAGTGGAGTATTCTCCTCATTATTATCACTTGTTTCCTATGAAATGTTAAATAGTTGATGAAAATAAATATGAAATGTTATCAACCTGTGGCATGATTGAATCTGCCACTCAACAAAAACTCCAAAAAATGAGAACTGAGAACTCCAAAAAAATGTTTGAAACATGTAATGATGCTTCAACCCAGCTCAGAGATGCATTTAACCACACCGACAAACCATTCATTTTTTATAGATATCTTCTGTCAAGATATCTACTGTCAAACATTGCTCATGCTGGTCACCACTAGAGGACAGCACAAATTGGTCCTGTTAGTAACTGAGTCCTGCATCCACAAACAGGCAGAAGGCTGCTGAATTATCAACACTTTGGCAGCTTCCTTCATGTCGAGGCCTGTAAATTATGAAGGCATCAACTGGGTTTGACAAGTTAATTTTGTTTTTATCAGTAGAATGGAGGCCAAAGTTCAAGCATCAAAATGCCAGAAAATCATTTGGAAGCCATATCTAAAATGGAAAAGATGTCACATCGGTGAGGATTCAGAACCAATGTTTCCTGTAAGCTTATAGTCTGTTGACCAGCGACTAATAATTTATCATCATCAGTCATTTTGTCTTAGCCAGGAACAGAGGGAAGAGGGAAGTTTTGGTGGCAATTCAGGAGATCCAGCAGGTTTAGACAATAAAAAAAAAAAATCAGTATTTCCTTGACATCAGTGTTGAAGCTGGGTAACAACAGGACCAGAAATCCCTCTGGACCGAACATGATGTTCACTTCCACAAACTGTGACTCAGTCCTGTAAAATGACAGGGCTCGCTCCACATCCACAGATCGATGAGTCGGTCTGTTAGCAAACACGACCCCCTGGTGTACTTTCATGACGCAAGCCTCTGAGAGGAATCATAGTGACACATCACTCAAAGGTTCACAAAATAATGACGTGATGTGAAGCCATCCATTTTCTGTTGTTCCGCTTTTTGTATGTGTGTGTAAACGACTGATGACATTTTGTTTTTTGGAACAAAGTCTTCATAACTTTCATATGCAAACGATTTAACAAAACCATACTGAACTACTGACCTTGTTGAAGACCACATACAGTAGGTGTGATGTCCGCTCTTCATTGAACAGGTGACTGGAGTGTGCACTGTATCATCTATTCATATCCAGTGTCTGTCTGAACCTACATACTGCACTGACTCTATGAGTGTGTTTACTTGCAAACCAACAGCCCATTAACAACTGTAAAGATCCAGTCAATTTCATGTCTCTTTCACAGTAATATGGATATACCAGTATACTTATAAAGGCATTTCAAATTACAGAACTGGTCTGGTGCCATATTGGTCCACAGCTGCTGGGTAACAGCACAGCTGGTTGCACATCTGAATATACAGCTTTACATGGTAATTTATGTGCCGTTTTTGACTTGGAAACATCATTTAGCCACTAATATGTCAAACTGAGTTTCTATTAGCTGGTTAGCAAGCTAAACAAAAAATCTGCTTGGCTAACCATCGCTGTCTTGTTAAAACATCTTATTAGTTACTAGCCAACAAATCCCATAGAAGGTAGCATTAGCCAAGAAACATAAAGAAAATCTTCTATCTTTGACAACTTCATTGGTGTTAGCATGTTAACATGAAACTCATTAGCCTGCTGGCTAGTTAGCTAGCTAACAGTTTGTTCAGCTTAACTGAGCTGACTCTTGTCAAGCTCCAACTTGTGCTAAAGACAAGACAGTTTAATGTTACTGTTTCACAGTAAGCTACATTTGAAAAAAAATCTACTTTTTTACACTATTCTTTTTCACATAGAAAGTTACTGAATGGATCTAACGTTAAACAGATACACCACAAGCTTATTCAGCTAGCTTTCTGTTTCAAGCCTAGCTGCTACAGTATTTTTCAAAACTAGGTATACAGGTTTAATGATAGCAATGGAAAAAAAGGTGTATAATTTTTTGTCATTTTAGCAAAAATATTCAGCATGGTGTATCTAGGTAAAATATCAAAAAATACGAATATTAATGATGTATATAAAAATGTATAGGCTTGCCTACTTTTGAAATGCCTGGTATTATTTGGACAGTCAATTTTAAAATGTTCCTCTATGATGGCGCCAGCCAAACTTTCTAGGAAAATCCAGCTGCAAAGCCTCCAGAGGCTACAGTATACTGAATTTAAATGGGATACTAAGGCATTTATCCTGTTGGGGTATTTGCAAGTTCCCTCTTAATGGTAATAAGACAGAATATTCTGTTCATTCTGGAATACAGGGATGTGAATGAAACAAAATAACTGGGATATAAGCTAATATTCAGACTACTGTCTGCATGTAAACACACTATTTAACGATTTCCAAATTACAAAATGCTGCACCAGCGTGGGCCAATGTTACTAGTTAAACAGGTTGTCCCAAAAACTGAGGCTAAATTCCTTGCCTGGTCATTTAAAGGTTAATGTTTCACATTGTCTATTGACAGACAGCAAACACAGATTGTGGACAAAGCTTGTAAATATTTCTCTGGACTATCATACACACAATGCCTAATCCAGGATCTAGATGTTCCCTCTTGGATTTGATGTGACTTTGAAAACTAACATTACCTACATCTCCATCCAACTATGAAGAGAATTCGAGCAAACAAATAAAATGCAAATTAGCTGGGTTGAAGAGATTGATCATACAATCTTGAACATAAAATGGAGCTATGTCAGAAGGTATGCATCAACCACAAAAAGTCTTTGATTAGTAGTGGGAAGCTGTTAATGCCAGTTTATGTTGGTCATATTTCTTGGTGTGTGAAGATAAAATCAAAGAAATGCACTTCCTGATAGAATAATGTACAAACTAATGAACATGTAGTGGGTGTCTTGTGCACAAAGGCGACAGAACAACAACATTTCTGGGAAGATAAAAATTCTATGGTAGATAAAAATTTAGAGATCACCTTTTGCTGAAAATGTCACTACGTCATTATTTTATCAACAAACATAATTCCTGCCAATCTGCTTATCATGTAATTTCTCATTTCAATCTCAAGCATGCGCAAAAACTTTTAGCGAAATTTACCTTTTTCGAAATCGGCTCATCATAATTGGCACAGTTGAAAATACTGAGATGGAAACCCAGCTATTCAGACTTCGGCTGATGAGACCGAAATTTTAAAAGCTCCAGATGAATTGTGGCTACCGTATGTGGCACTTTTTCGGTTTTCGTTTTCACAAGTGAAACAACCCGTGACCTCGTTTGGGTGAATGCACGTACACACACACACACTGAGTCAAAATGGCATCCATTCAGCAGCAACATCACAGCCGTAGAAAGGTAGAAAGGTCAGGTGGTGTGAAAAGTATCTCACAGAGTTCACAGAACAGACTCGATGGCCTCCGGCGTGGCCGCTAATGCTTTGGTTTGGTGTGTGACAAGTGGTGAGGTCTCCTCCTCCGCCTGCACGTTGGCCACCGCCTCCACCCGCACCTCCGCCAGCTCCTCGTCCTGCTTCCCCTGCTGCTGCTGCTTCTTTATCTCCTGCTGGTTGATGTGATGGAGGATCCCAGCACCCAGAGCATCGCCCTCCACGTTCACCACTGTGGTGGTGCGATCCCTGTACACACACGTAAACACATTAACGGGCTGAGGGAAAATTGAGCTAAGGGAACACAGAACTGAGGGAACACTGGTACGTTCCATCTCAAGATAATGAGTTGGAGATGTTTCCTGGAGATCTGGAGATAAACCTATTGTATACTCATTATAATCTTGCAAACATCTTGTAAACATCTCTTGTCTATTTAAAGTCAAACTGAGCCATTTATTTAAATTTGTTCATGCTAAACCTGCTGCTATTTGACATGCAGCAGCCACTAAGTGTTGTTTGGCTGCAGGCAAATCCAACAGATTCTTTATTTATGTATGACACTAGTTCTGCTTTTTTCCCCCTCACTGAGAAACACTTACTTCATTTGGTGAATGTGTGTGCTTATGTGTGTTTGTGTATGTTTATGTTCCCACAATAATACAAGAGTCAGGGAATTCAGTCATGTTTTACTCACACAATCCAGTCAACAGCCAACATGAGCGACAGGTCGTTGGTCGGCAGGCCGATGGCCTCCAGGATGATGGCGATGGTGATGATGCCGCCGGCCGGGATGCCAGCAGCGCCCACACTGGAGGCTGTGGCCGTCACTCTGGATGGATGATAAAGATCATAACAATATTAGTGCTGAAACAAATAGGCAAATGATCAATTAGCTGATAGACAATAAATAACAAATTGAATAACTTGGTAAGCAAACATATTTGTCATTTAATCAAGTAAAAATACCATTTTCTGATTAGAGTTTCACAAATCTTTTCTCTGCTTCATGTCATTATAAAATGAAAACACTGAGGGTTTTTTGGCAGCTGATCAGACTAGTTAGAAATTTAAAGACATCACTTTGGACCATTTGGACTGAAGGCTAGGATTACACAAGTCCACACTAATCCAGAGAAATTGGAAAGCACATCTTTATTTCACTGGAAATGTTGCATTTCAAATACGCTCTTCTGAATGGATTCATTTGAACACGGCTGTTTTGTGTTGTAGTGTAACAGCGAAAACAGGGAAAATGTAGGGTGACAGATCTCTTAAAATGCATTTACCAGCAATAAAAGTCAAGAAATCACACCCTCTGACATGTTAGGTTCCTGGCAAATAATATGGAAGAGGGTGTGAAACACCTGAAACCAGTTATTGGAAGGCTTATATAAATTTAACGTATATCCCACTGATCCTTCGCTCCAGCCCTTCACTCACAGGATGGTGAAGATCTGTCCGGCGTTCAGCTCAGCGTTGTTGAGCTGAGCAATGAAGACGGCAGCGATGCACTGGAAGATGGCCGCCCCGTCCATGTTGACAGTGGCTCCGATGGGCAGGATGAAGCGGCTGATGCGTTTGTCCACGCCGTTGTTCTCCTCAACGCACTTTATCATGGAGGGAAGAGTTGCTGAGCTGGAGAAACAGAAAACAAAATGCATGCAAACATAACATAACAGATCTTCAGTTAGATAACACATCTGCTGTGTATAATTCAACTAAGAAATGAGCTCCAACTTGAGAAAAAATTTCAAAGATTTGTGCTACTGACTGAACCTTTAATTTATGTTGTAAGCATGATATTTGTTTTCATTTTCTTATTTAAGTGCTTTTTAAACTATTTAAGAAAAGTGTAATGTATTTGTATTAATGTATTTGGTTGTGTTTGTGGGAGCACTGGAATCAGTAGCTTCTCCACCATGGTCAGTTACACTGAAATTCTGCTTCCTGATCATGAACGAGTACCAGCTCTTTGTGGAGTTCTCTCTCCTGATTGGATAAAGTAGGAAGGATACCAGAATTTATCAGTGATTGCTGACGGAAGGTACAACTATTTAACACTTTATCACTTACAGCAGCTTTAAAGAAATGCAACATGCTGTATACGCAACAAACTCCTTGATGTCCCTGTTTTCATCCAGTGCTGCTGGATTCTGTTTTCTGCACGCAAACTTCAGTGTGAAAAACTTAAGCATGTATTAAGCATGTTTTGTTTTTTGTTTTTTACTACAGCATACATTCAAAGCTCTCTAGCTTTAGCCCCAAATCAATATATGAAGCTACAATGTGCACATTAATCCAGCTGGATTAAGAGTCCAGCTACTGTTTGAGTTACAGTGGAGTTACATGAAAGATTTTAGGGCAAAAGGAGCTCACAATGTAAATGCAAAACAGGATTTGAAATGTTAGGATTATTGAACCAGGTCACAGCGGCTGTTCTGTGTGTGTGTGTGTGAGTGTGTGAGTGTGTGTGTGTGTGTGTGTGTGTGTGTGTGTGTGCCTCTGAGAAGTCATTTTTACCCTTTGTAAATGATGCAAACTTGAAGATAATTGTGGCAATTTGTAAATTGTCATTTACACATTTTACATGATGCATACCTGGAGCAGGTGGCAAAGGCGGTGGTGAAGGGCGTGATGAGGCCCGACAGGAAACTGAAGGGGTTCTTGCGTGTAAAACCAAAGTAAATGAGGGGCAGGACGATGCCTCCATGGATGATGTGGCCCAGGATGGAGGCAAAGATGTACTTTCCTAAGCTGGTGACCAAAAGGACCACATCTTCCATCTCCACGATCTTACTGCCCACCAGGAACATGATGCCGAAGGGGACGTACCTGTGAGACACGAGAGTTATGGGCTTATTAGGAAGTATAAACACTGGGAGAAAAGTTGAAATGGAAATGGAACAAATAAGGCAATATTGTTCAGGGTTTTGCCCTTTGTATTCCCCTGAAGATCCTCCATTCAGTACAAATGTCTCATCTCTCCAAACCCCTTACTTGTAAATGGTATGATACATCCCTGATATAGTGTCAGTTCCCCAAGCAGAGGCATGAGGAGGTCGTTTCATAATCCAAGCTATTAGCAGGGTATTAAACTGACTTTTTCCCACAGTACAAAACATGGGCATCAGGAGCCAAATTCAGGTCAGTCAGTCATCAGACACTTAAAGGGCCCTTCACAATAACCCCAATCTCATGCTCTCAACTCCATTATGTCCAGTGACTTGTGCCAACAGATTTTTGAAGCCCTTGCACCCACAATTGAACAAATTTGAACTTTTTTTGTGGCACCCTGTAACGAAATTCCCACAAGTCTAATATGAAGGAGAAGCTAAGCGGGCACAAAGTGTGGGAAAATGGAGGAGAATCTCAGATTCCTGATCAGGACTATTATATGTCCTGGGCCACAGACCACAATGTAGGATGAATTCCTCCAAAATGAAGGGATGCTCCCTCATTTGCATGATGTTACAGTCTTTTAGTGAACGGAGTGAGATATTTTGATCAGATCCCGAAAACATACTCGTGAATATGTTTTTTAAAATATTTTTACCATTGCTATTGACTAGTTTCAATGTCCCATGATGATCTAAATATTGTTTCAGAATTTTTTGACGCTGCCAAGGAAAAAAAAAAAACTACGGGAAAGACTGAATACTTGTGCTTTGTTGTTTTTTGTCATGGAAATCATGAATACTGTCGCAAAACATCACTTACTGACCGCTTCGATCCAAAAATACCTGAAGTGCTTCCAGTGTTTTAGAACTCACATCATTCCAACTTCACTCACCACATGATCCAAGAAACCAGCACCATGGTGGCCTCGTTGAAGGCGTTGAAGAAACGGATGAGCTCCTCTCCTTCGTCTCCCAGCTTCCTCAGCGCCACGCCGAACACCATGGCAAACAACACCAGACCCAGGATGTTCATGCCATCTGTGTCTGTACCAATGGGCACCTGAAGGAGTCAGAGACAGAGAAGAGATCCATGATCACTATAGGAATTGTGTGGTAACCCAGAAAACATCAGTGCTGCTCTTGAAAACCTCTTTCTTGGAGCATTTCATACATTCTTAAAAGGCTCTTTACTACACCATCAAGGCCTGTGGAGAACCTTTCTAAAATGGTTCTTTACCGCAGTACAAAGGGTTCTGCTATGATAGAAGCCTAAAAAAACACTTTTTTTAAAAAATCAATTGGCCTAAGAAGATAGAGTGGTAAATAAGCAAAAAAGAAACAAAGAAAAAGAAAGACATTGCCTTGTTTTAAATGCTGATGAGAAATCATTCATTCATTATGTGTTAGATGTCAGCACTTTGACTCATGGCATCAAACACAAAGTGTAGAAGGGACCACAAGTCATCTCATTTCGTTCTCATCCTCAACTCTTTGATCGGACACATTTGCTTTTCCGTGCACATCACTGGATCTTGGCAGTACACGACTGTGCAACCCAGCTGACTCCAGCTGAAATGAACTGTTTGTCTTTGTGGTTTTCAGAAGAGCTGCAGCGGAATAGAAAAGAAGAGGCCATCATGTTCCAAACAACCATGTGCACTACTTTGGTGCTCATGAGACGAATTGCTGTAGCCTTTTACACAGACCAGAAGTCCTGGTGCTTAGGTGTTAAGCAACATTATCTAAGTCCCTGTGGTATGTTCGAGAAGTGTTAATTCAGCATGACACATGTTGTATCCCAAGAAACCGTGGGATCTCGAAAAGAATTTAATATAAAGTTTAATGGGTCAAACAAAGCATATGACAGCACTGATATATCGTCTAATTTTAAAACTTGTCTAACAAGTATTGTGCCACCTTTCAACACATCCACATGTGTGTGTTACAGGGGCAACATGATATCTGTGTTATTTAAACACATCTTTTTATAGAGTGCGGAGGGGGGTGATGGCTCAAGGGCCAGATGGATGGGTGATGGCTCAAGGGCCAGATGGATGGGTTATGGGGGGTCGATAGGTTTAAAACGAGGGATTCAGTGAACAGGATGATGGGTAATAAAGGGGACAAGGACAAATCCTGGGTTGAGTCCTCTGCCATTGTCCTGGGCGCTCCCACCACTACACCAGCCTCATCCCCTGGCACCGGGAAATGGTACATCAGGGTCCACAGACAGAAAAATACCACAGGCCAGCGCCAAGAATGCAAGAATGCTTCCCCCAACTGTTCCCCCATACTGGGTCAATGGGAGCACGGCCACTGGGGGAGAACTTGTAGGATTGCTGTTGTGCATTTTAATGCCAAATTCCACTGCTAAAGTCCAGGCTTGGTGGTCCTTGCTGGTAAGATGTACAAAACAATAAAACCATGATTCCAAATTAAAACTGTTGTTTCTTGTTGGTTGGTTATTTACAATTCTTATCCCTTTTACAGACACATAAAAAGAGGGTTCTTCAAGGGTTCCTTGGGCAGGGAAGGAAATCTATAGGGAAGTGTAATGACTCAATCAACTATTTAATTTGTTAAAACAAAGGAAATCAGAATAGGGTGCACTCACATGGAGTTTTTTTACTGTGCATGTACACTTCTACATCAAGAGCTTTACCTTCAGGCTCAGCTTCACCAGATTTTCGTGGTGAAGAGTTCTTGATTCACTGGATGATCCTCATTCCAACCCTCACCTGTGGTCACAAGCTTTGGGTACTGTAGGTTGGTATTTTTCATTTATTTTTGGCATTTTTCATCTGTCTTATCGTTTTCTCGCCAGGGAAATGTCATTATTACTACCAGGGCAGGAATTTCACGGCGGCTGTGGCCCCTCAGTCTGGCCGTAATGCCCCTTAAAAAGTTAAATGCCCTGCAGACACGGTGGTCTTAATGCCCTGGCAGGACTATCCCAGTTTACTTTGCTCTGCTGTCTGCACATGATAGATATTGTTAGATCTTTTTTATTTGCTTTCGGTTTCTACTAGTTGTCCGCCAATTAATAGCCATTGGTCAATTATATTTTAATTGGCGGACACCTACACTTTCTTAGCCAGTAAGCCAGTACAGTCCAGTACTCAGTACCACAAGAGGGGAAATCCACAGTAGCCTACCCACCGTGAACGTATGTAACTATGATCGCATTTTCACAAAGAAAACAGATCTACTAACGTTAGGTCAACCCAATCATCAGGCTACTTACATGATCCCAGGCTCAGTGTGTTTGAGTCCAGCACAGACCTGCTGGGGGCTTTTAATCCGTGCTGGAGAAAACACCGCTACTTCCCAAAACTGTTTTCAAAAGTTTTCAGCTGATCTCCGGTTGGTGACTCCATTAACGCCAGGTAACATCAACTTTACCTGCAGCTCAACAGTCACGTGACATCATCACCCGGAACGTTATCAGCGTTTTTGATTGGTTGTTGCATGAAACTAGTTTCAACCGCAACAGTTTTGACGCTATTTCACGTAAGTTTCAAGTGTGTTGCAGAGGGCTTTACACCATGCAACTCAATTACAACTTAGTTTCACCTGAGTTTCAAGCAACTAAAGTTGCGTGAAAGTTTCATCGTGTAAAGCCTGCCTGGTGGACAGGGTGAGGAGCTCAGACATCTGGAGAAGGAGCTTGGAGAAGAACCGCTGCTCCTCCATGTTGAAAGGAACCAGTTGGGGGGGTTGGATATTAAATCAGGTTGCTTCCCAGATGCCTCTTTGTAGAGTTCTCCCAGGCATGTTCAAGTGGGAGGAGACATCGGGGCAGACCCAAAACATGCTGAGGACACTATCCCAGCTGGTCTGGGAGAAGCTGGTGGATGCGGCCAGGGAAAAGGCCATCTGGGCTGCCCTCCAAAGCCTGCTATCACAGCGACCCTGTCCTGGCTCAGTGTCAGATGATAGATCAATGAATGTACACAGCTTTTCATTTTTTCAATATTTGGTGTTTTTTTTTTTTTAATGCACATGCTTCAACCAGAAAAAAAAAACTTTGTGGATCCTTGTCATGTCAGTTAAATGTATGTGGTCCCACTCTTAAAAAAACATGCAACCATGAAGACCGGACATGCCTCCCTGTTTTTAGCATGTGAGCAAAACCTTCCACTTGAATGCACCCTAAATAAACCATTGAGGTTCTTAAGGTTTGTTTAAGTTTATTGATTTGGAGAATTTCATGAATTCTTGAGGGGTTCTTTCCAGCACCATGATGATCCTCTGTAGAACCACTTGAGCATGGTTTTATAAAGAACCTTCTTAAAGGGATCTTTATAGCACCAGGAAGGGTTCTGCTATGGTACAAGCCTAAAGAATGTTTTTTGTTAAAGAGTATGTCTTCATCTCTGTCACTCTTATACCCAATTTTCTCTCTTCGCTTTCTCACAAACTAACAAACATATCATACACTCACTGCAGATCCAGCCATCCACCACATCTGAATGTGTTGGGACAAAAGCTCAGCGGCATTCTGGGAATCTGCAGCCAGCGGTCTGCCAGGCAGCCGGGGAGGCAGTGTTTGTTCTCTCTTCAGACTCTCTATTCACTTCATTTTCCTTTCAGGCAGAGTCCAAGTGGATGTCTGTTTGGTCAGACTGACCAGCACTCTGACAGACTGACAGGCCTGGCCAAACACTGAAAAAAAAAAAATCTTAACAAATGATTTTATCTTTTATTCAAACTTGTTGGTAAGAGTTAGGAAAATCCACCTGACACTGCTGGGGACAACAGCTTTAAGTAATATTTCGGCCCTTAATTGACTTCGATCACACTTTAAACACACATCTGTCTTACTTTTCCACTGTTTAATGACAAAACATTTCAACACAACACATTGTTTTTAATATATCTTGTTGTTGAAAAGTAACACTAATGTATGTTGCCCCAAAGAAGACAGATTTGTTAACAGTCTTTAACTTTTATCAGTCATTACAAATACATGTTGTGTGACTGAGCTTGTTTTAAACCCACGGAACTTTATTTTACATTCTAGTCATGATCCCAAGCTTTCTAAAAATACCAAATAGGTCATGCTGAAGGTGCACAAAATGATGTACAAGACATCTCAATTTCCATTTGGTGTAATTTTGCAGCCATGAAAATGACATCTTGAGTTCAAATATTTCCATCAGTATAAGTTTGTAGCTTCAATGAAAAGCTTGAATGAACACATGCAGATAATATATGTGACATTGTTGTACATGATGGAAAGAATGTTTTTTTTTTCTAGCTTTGAAGCTACTTAAGGGGAAGTTTAAGGGGGAAATTGGAGCTCAACAAGTTGAATTGACACATAATCTTGTGCAACAGCCAGAAAATCAACAAGTGTCATCTTCAACAGATCTTTTCTTTAACTGAAAGAACAATTGCTATTTGAGCTGAAGTCCAGAATGCAGGACTGGTCTTCTTGATTGTGACTGCTTAAAATCACAAATTTATCATGTTCCACCTGCTCACATGACCAAGTTCAAGACGTCAGCAGTTGAATAACCTTGAACCCACTCTCCCTAAATGCTAGCTGGTGTCTTCCATTAGTGCTTCACACCATGCTTATTCAGTGTATTTGCATCCATGGGTGACTGTACACTCTGCTCCTTCTCTCTGTATTTGCCCATTTGTCCTTGTTGTAATGCTCTCTCAAGCAGACAACAGCCAAAAAACCTGCTCAGGTCAAACAAGCTCTTCAGTGATCAGCTGCTTTCTCTTATTAACTAGATATTTGTTTGACCTGCAGCCTCGGTTATCTACAGACAACATGAGCTTAGCTGAATTTCCCTGTGCTTGAATTTCTGTTCTTTTAAAATGTGCTATGTTAAGCATTTTTAAACATCATTATATGATCGCCAAATTAATTGCGCTACCCTGCTGTAATTACTGTGAACAAATGAGAACATGGACGAGACAATTATAGTAGCCTCTATAGTTTGTTACAAACTCACGGTTTAAAGAGATGTATAAAGTCAATCTTTTCAGACCTTTATTCAGCATATCTAATTAAGGAACTAGACGTGGTTGTGTTGTTAAGTTGTAATATTTTGACTATTTCACATTAATTTCAAAGGGCAGCTTGCATGGTTTGTGTTTCTTAAAATGATGACTTTATACTGAGCATTTCATGCATTCAACAATACTCTTCATAGAACCATGAAGTGTTCTACTATTGTACAAGCTGAAGGAACCACTCTCTAAATAGAACCCTTTTTTCTTAAGAGTGTATAGAGCAGTTCCTAATGGAGAGCAAACAGGGAAATTCCTGTGTGGCCTTTCTGCTGCCATTAATCGCATAAATGATGTCATAATGGATGGTGTGATGTCACAATACACTACGCCTCTGTTAGTACCTTTTGATAGAGCGTGGTCCCGTTGGTGTCGTTTCCCACGGCGACCATCTTGTAGTCTGTGGCATACTGTAACATACAGGAAAAAAACAATTAAAGTGGACTGAGTTTATTTTGTTTCATACATTTCGTTCATATATTTCTGCTTTGTGTCTCTATTGTTGAATTTGCGGTGGTTATGTTATGCTTCCTGATTTCCAAATACAGATAATTAAAGTTTACTGTCAACATTTGATCAGATGTCAATGCTGCAACAGTTAAACTTTGTCGCAATCAGTCGAAAACATTGTAACTCCAGGTTTGATGATTTTTCATGTTTTAACTTTAACTGAAGGATTACATGGTTCCTTGATGGACTGAGAAAACTCTACAACCACTGGATTATGAAGCTATTTAAAATCCAATTTGAAACTACAATAAGATTTTGGAGATACAAGGTTTTCACCCAACAACAGCAATTTGTTGAGCAGAGGGAAAAGGGAAAATTAAAGAACTGATGATACAACTGCAAAAAATGATTTTGCATGATGCTCTGCATGTTCATTGTTCTTATTTGAATCTTTTTGACTATGTTGAGAATAAAGTGTGTGAACGAGGTTTGGGGCGGGATGCAGGCTTTTTTAAAGCATGTTAAGCCAGTTCCTTCAGCTCAGACAGAGTTAGTCTTTTCAGTTGGAAACAAGACGAGCAGCGCTGCAAAAAAGCTGCTTTAGAGCGGCGCTGGCAGTCACTACACTCAGACAATGACACTGAACCCCTCTTTCCCTCGCTCTCCATTTCTTTTAATCCCCCCATATAGGATGAAGGCCCCAAGTAGCGAGACAGACAGACTTTGAATTAGGCTAGAGCCTCTTTAAATGAAAATACTTGCATACACAACACACACATGGTGGTGACCCAGTGATAAACTAAATCTTGCAATCTTATCTCATGTTTTTAAATGTCTCTTTAAACCTCACATCCTCTTTTACAAAAACATATCCTCCGATCACGGGACAAACTCTATACCTGCCGTGATACTGATGCCGCTGGAAGAGATTTACTTTAATGCCCTGAAATATCTTTTTAGCTGCACGTCAGCTCGTGTAAATCTCCCCTCTTCTCTGCTTTCTTGGTTTAATCCAGAACTGGAGGCTGTCCAGGGGGCCTCTACCACAGTGTCTGTTTGTGGGGTGTGTGTGTGTGTGTGTGCGTGTGTGTGTGTGTGGTATTGAACTCGGTGGCCTGTTGCACTTTGAAACTCCATTTATTCTTCCTATGAGAACTGAGTAACTTGTTCGTGACTTTATCACTCACTGCCCCGGTTTAGGAGATTTTACAAAGGCAATTGGTTGGATTAAGCACATGTGCAGTGTGTGTGTGTGTGTGTGTGTGTGTCTATGTGTTCGAGCAAGTGCGTACACCTGCCTTTAAGTGTGTATGTGTGTGTGTGCATAACCATTTTGTGTCTCTGCATCCCCAAATATTGAACTTTCCTGACCCTTATTTTAGCGCTAACAGCCACAACCATAATTCTAGGAAGCGGAGTGCGCTGCGTTCAGGAGCAGCGAGGCGAGGCCGGTTGCTAGGCTGGCAGGAACGGAATGATTTTGCCATGGTAACCGCTGGCGAGGGACAAGGGAAGGACGCGTTCGAGCAAGCAGGGGGGAGCGGCGGCCTCTATTCTGAGCGCCTCCTCATTAAGAGACGTTACGAGACTCTCAGTACTAAAAGCAAGGATTTACAACGGCTGTAAATGAACATGGAGGTGTATCTGCAAAGTGACTGTGTCTGCAAGTGTGTGTTTGTTGCATAAATTCTGATAACAAACCACACAATGCAGAAGTGGTGAGACAGACAGAAACTGGCGATAAAGAAGAGAAATGGTGAAAGTGTCTGAAATGGAGATAAAAAAGGTGAGGTGCTGACACTTACAGAGCGGAAAGCAGCAGCCACCAAGTTAGCTGGGAACAAGTTCCTGAAATGTAAAAAGAGAAAACATTAAAAAGTGGACAAAAGAGAGTGAAACATCCTAACCAAAAGGTACTTCAATCATGTAAACCTCCTCTCAAACCCATTTGGGATTTTCATAATTTGACTTTTTCCAGTATTGCTGTTTTTTGTTGCACTTCTTTTTCTTACCTGATGTAACTTGTGTTTTTCTCTAATGTAGGTTAAATCATTACAATTGTTATCATTGTTTCATCCAAAACCCGAGGCCAAGGATGTGCCGCGGTAATGTTTAAACATTTCAAGTCCCGTGACAAACTCAAACAGTAGCCAAACACAAGCCTCAAAAGTCCACGAGGTGTTCAGGACAGCCTGGTAAATTGTTTACAGGGACAGTTTGCCACGACACACTGCCCACACTTTGGCTCTCTTCCCAGGGTCCTCCACCAGGACCGACGTCCCCAAAACCCCTGTCACAGCAGCTGTGCTGGTTGTGACCCTCTGTCTGGTTCATCATTTACTAAACCAGAATGATGAACTCCCCAATGTTTTCTTTATTTTAACTTTGTTGTTGACTTTTTAGATCAGGTCTTCTCTACGGTCTGGCTCAATGAAGACTGATTATGACTAACCACTGATGTTTAATGTTTGTACCTTATAATAACTGACTGATCGTGTTATTGAATGTTGACAACATCATGTGAGCAGTATTAGTAGGGTCCATGGGTGAAAGTTTAACCTGGTCTCCGCTTCCTGTATCTAGGGTTGGTTTGTGTTTTTAGAACACAAATCAAAACCAACCATGCATGAGTGTGTTTGTATGCTTTTGTATATCTATCCTTGTGTGAACCAGTTTTGAGTTTTAGACCTTAAAACTGAGGTCAGCTGGCTTGGACCCACCAACATTAGAGGTTAGGGAATGATGGTCTTCATAAGGATAGAGATACATGGATTTGTGTGTTTCTGTGTGTGTGCAATGGGGGTTATTATTTGCCTGGTATTCACCATACATACAGTATGTTCAATGCATGGAAATGTGATTGAGCCCATGCAACGGCACTTTAACTGTACAGAGCAGCTGATACATTGGAGCTGCAGAACAGGTCGTGCGTGTGCTAAAGTATTATAGGAATTCAAATTTTCCTCTATGTACACACTGTATAACACATGATCAAATATATTTAATGCAGACATTGTTACAGTTATTGCATGAAATCTGTCCTGTTTTTACAGACATCTTACAGACGTTCCATTGAATGCATCAGGACTCCCTGAAATCTGAAATCTGTCCAATCAGGCCAGTTCACAGCACTTGAACTGCCTCCAATCAGCAGCTTAACCTCACTAGAATTAGAGGAGCTGCTGCTGTCAGACAAATAGAGTCCAGGATTGTAAGAACTTAAGTCTTCATATTCATTCAAGTTTACACCTGAGTGGAGTAATATTAGATGTTTAATTATATTTCTTGACAAGCTGATCTTGTGTCATTTTTCATGTTGGAAGGCAACGCATAAAATCCTAGTTTTGCAATGAAATGAAGGAAATAATTTGAGGAATTTATGTTACTGGCTAATGCAGCCAATTATTCATGTTTTAGAAAGGGCTTGCTGACATTATAACAATCTGAAACAATGAACCACTATTACTCCAATCACAAAATATAATTCTCCCTAATCAGCACCTCTTTGCTCCTCATTGCTCTGTTTAATATTGAATTGGTCTTAGTGAAAATAAACACAGAAATTAATGATTTATTTTTTGTTTCATATTATTCGGCTAAGGTGGCAGCATGTCTTTGCTCGCTCAGCAGGAAACCTGAAAATGATCAAATTAACCTTTGGAAGGATTTAAGTCATCATGCACAGCAATAGAGGCTTTAAAATAGACTGAGCACAAATTTTCACAGTGGAACTTTGTACATTGTCATTGTAAATGTGGGTCTTTTATTTTGGCGCAGAACAAATGATTTCTTTTTTTTTACTATCAAATGAGGGGAACAAGCTTCTGCACTACCTCAGAAGTTCTGGAAATGTGTTTTTCTTTTTTCTCTAACAGTCTATGTGGGCGCTATACTATGGTTTACCTTCTTCAGTATTTAATTTTAGTGAAACAACTGTAAACAGGGGTCTTTTATTTTGGAAGTCCATTTTCTTTTGTTTCTTTTGTTTCTTTTTCTTTTAAAATGAGGCTAACAAGCCTCTGAACTACCTCAGCAGTGATGGAAGTGTGTTGGCCTGTTCCCTGACAGTCTGAGAGGACACTGTGCTGTGGTTTACCTTCATTGTGCAATAAATACACAACTGATTACACAAATAAAAACACAACAAAGCCTTTTTTTTAATGTCTGTCTGCCTTTTCTATGTTAGTCCATATGTGTTTGCTGCAACATGATCCTCTCTGGAATGCGTGTTCCTGGTTTCACTCCTACTATGTTGTGCAACAAAGTGCAAACTATCCTCATTTCTATTCCCATGGCCAGACCATAATCATGTAATTCAGGCCATGACCCCGTCATCCCTATGAACTTTCAATCCAGGGCCAAATGTTGGTAAAACTGGGGCCAGTTGGCAAATCTGTCAACTCCGCTTGCCATTTTGGCCGGTAGCCACAATGTTCTCAATCAGTTCTTTCTGTTCTTTAAAACCACAAAAAATACTTTGGCTGCAAAGAAATTAAATGATCTGGGGAAATTTTTGTTGCCAAAAAGTTTAGTTTTACTCAAGGACATGCTCAGTGTTCCCTTAGCGTCACATGACAGGACTGAGGATCTGGATTAACCCGGCAGGGGAAACCTGATCTGAGAGCGACTGTGGTTTTCCCACATGGCCTGTTAGCCTGTGGACTCTCCGTGGACTTATTTTTAAAACTGTCAGATTACATAACTAACTTGATTTCCTCATTAATGAAAGCCAAACATAAGGCTTAATCCTTTAAATTCAGCTGGCAGCAGGGAGTGGCGTTCCTCAACCAGCGACACATTGTTTTGGGGTTCAGATTATTATTCCAACTACAAAATGAAGTGCTGCTTTCTTTTCAGGTGGCGTCTCTATGGAAACCAAATACTGGTATCAAAACTCCTAACGTCATCTGTTGATAAGATAACACATTCAGCAACAAAATCAATAGTAAAACAGTTTTATCAGAAAGTTTCACAATTCTATTTTCCATAATGTGATTTTAGGGTTTTTATCCATAAATTGATAATTTTTAAAAAAAATTTATCAAGTAATAAAAAAGTAAGAAAAACACGATTTTGTAAATATGATGAAATTCCTGTGAGCTACAATATTGTCTCTGAAAACCTTGTCTGTTCAAAAGATCAGCTTTTGAGGAACTATGAAATATGGCTTTGTTTTAAACTGGGCAGAACTGATGATGGTGTAAACTGAAACGTTTCCTTCTTCATTTTGACCACTCTTTCCCTTTGGTCACATTTTCTTGTACTTCAGCACCTTCTGTAATTTTTTTCCCCACATCAATGAGCCTCTATGTTGGAGTTTTTATGGCCAGTCTTTTTCACCAGTCTTGGTGAAACCATACATTTTACAAATTTTTTTTTAACAAATAAACAGTTGGGTTTTAAGTGTTTCATCAGTTAAAGGATGGTAGATTTAGAGGAAGCACATAATCCCTCAACTGAGGCAAACCATGAAAACCACCAAAACAAGTCTTTTACAAGTTACAAGTTTTTTATGTGGCAACTACAAAATGTAATATTTCAGTTTCACATGTTGCAGGTTTGTCATGTCCAACATTTTAATATGTTTATCTATGAGTGACACAGTAAGCATGAAAAAGTATTGATGAGCAAAAAAGAAACCACAAATATATTTACTGTTGTAGCAACAACTCCATCATCAGCTCTTTTGTTGGGTTCAGAAAACTAACTGTGAGAACTATTCTGAGCACATGAACCCTCATTTGGACATTTTTTATGTGTAGTTCCCTTTTTATCTTTGGGTTTTGTCTTGAACCTGAACTTGAACTCTTTGGGGAAAGAAACTGCATAAAATTTTGTATCATGCACTGAACAACAAAAATGTACTGTCAGTTTTGCAAAAATTTTAAGGGTTTGGAAAGCTGTCAACGCTTTTGAGAGCATAGACTTTGGTTTGGAGAAATGTGTCAAATCAACTAAGAAAAGCTCTGTCTTAGCCCTCTCAGTACTCTACCTTAACATTTTTGATCTTGGTAAAAATCAGCACTGTCTTTTGCGTCTCTCTTCTTTACTTATTCAAAAATTTTCTTGTGAATCCACTGTGAATTGAGTTTTTGCTCATTTACCACAACTCCTTACTGTTTAACATCACTATAGATGTTCCAGTGCTTTTTTTAATGTTGTGAGATATTTGACATTTTCCCCTCATCTTGTAATTTTTCAAAGTGGATATTTTCATATAG